>CAIGQZ010001236.1:2887236-2904113 GCA_903798205.1 Danio tinwini
TGTGTTTTGTGTGTGTGTGTGTATGTGTCTGTCCCATGTTTGTCTTCTGAAAATGTGTGTGATGTTGCCTGCCATGCGTTTTCTTCTGCATGTGTGTGTGTGTAACAGTCTGCCCTATGTGGGTTCTGTGAGTGTATGTGTCTGATGTAGTCTGTCCTGTGTTTGTGTTCTGCTTATGAGACACTTGTAAAGCTCAGCTCAGCTCTGTACTCGTCATCAGTGTATAAATGAGAGTCTGAGTCAGAGATGAGTAAGGAAACACACACACTAAGAATATACTACTGAAGTGTCACCATCACAAGTTGATAAATCACAGTAATAACAAATTGATTAATTATTAATTAATGAATTCATACATTATTTAATCAGGGTTTGAAATATATACAGTGCTCAACATAATTGAGCACACCCCATTTTTAAAATGAATATTTTTATTCATTTCTCAGTGAATATAGGCAAGGTATTTTGATGCATTTAAACAAAACAGATTTATTAAACAGATATATTTATTAAAATAATATTTTAGTCACCAAATATATTTAGAAATTGAAAGATAAAACAATTAAATTCAAACAAAATACAAATTACAGCCTACAACATTTCAACAGAATTTTTCATTTTTTTGCTTCTCTTGATTTTTCCTCTTTTTAAATTTGTATTTAATATTTTTCAATAGCATATAGATTTGGGTGTACTAGTTTTTGAACGTTATCGTTAGTTATTTTATTAGATAAGCTCCAGATTTGGCTTCAGTACTGACTAATCTAATGTATATGCACAAATATAATATTGTATAGCTTCATATAAAAAATATGAATTTAAAAGATAGATTTGTGAGGGGTGCACTTATATATGATGAGCAGTAAATATATACCAAAAAGTTACATTTTTTATTATTATTTATTCATTTTAACCAAAATAATCATATTTCACTGCTTCACATTCCGTAAAAAGTAAATGAAACATTTTTTACATGTTTTTAAACTATCTATAGGTGGTAATGACATTAATAAAAACTCAAAATTCAACCCTCTAACATTAGATTTTAAAGCATAAAATGATCACACAAATATTTATCATTACTTTAAGGGCAATGTACACTACCGGTCAAATGTTTGGGGTCAGTGGGATATTTAAATGTTTTAAAATAAGCTTCTCCTGCTCACCAAGACTGCATTTATTTAATCAAAAATACAGTTCAAATTGCGAAATGTTATTGCACTATTAAATAACTGTTCAAAAGAAGTTTATTATTTAATTTAATAATTAATTCTAGTGATTTTAATGATGAATTTTCAGCTTCACTACTCCAGTCTTCAGAGTCACATGATTCTTCAGAAATCACTCTAATATTCATTATTATTGTTATTCTTATTATTCATTTATTCATTTTCTTTTCAGCTTAGTCTCTTTATTAATCTAGGGTCACCACAGCGGAATAAAGCACCAACTTATCCAGCATTTTTTTTTTTTTATATTTAGCCTGATATGTTTCCTGCTCCAAAATATTTAAAACGTTTATCAAAATAAAATACATTGTGTTCAAAGGGGAAAAAAATTTGTCAGATTCGTCAGAATCTTATACCAGGCCCATGCAGACCCACAGAGACCTGCACCTTTTTGCGTCCAGCCGGGGTGTCCGGGATTTAGTTTTGCTTTTGCTTTCTAAGCTGTTGTTAATTTTATGCGCACAGCCGCGAGAGCGAGAGAGACATTAAATAATTAATTCTTTAATCTAAATGACTTAGAAAAACTTTACTAAATACTCAGAGAGGATGAAATTACATCTAATTTTGCTGCAGAATATTTGCACACTATTAGAAATGGGTAATCAACTAATTTGTCTTAAATAAGCTACAGGTTTTATTCTCTTGTAATTATTATAATTTTTAGATGTATTGTCTGTTTTATTCCTTTTCTCTGTCATTTATTTCTCATTTGCTGTATATTTTATTAATTTGATGATGTCATATTACACATTTTATACATGCAAAACGTTTTCGCAATACTGTACAAAATGTCATGCCAATAAAGCAACCTGAACTTAAGTGACAGATAGAAGCAGATTTTACCTGTCAGTGGATCCTAAATAGCAGGAGAAATAGTGGTTTTTTTTTTATTTATTTCAACAGTTTTTATTTTTTTACTTTAACCCGTTAAAAAGAAAAAGTTTAAAACAGATAATAAAAAAAGGGTTAAAAATTGTATGTTTTGTTTGTCGCATATAGTTAACTATTTATGTGCTGTGGGTAAAAGGTGTGTTTCATTCAGATCACCACCGCAAGTATATTTCAAGCCAGTGGGAAGCACTGGTGTTTCCAATTATTTGAATAAAGAATAAAATAAGCAACATTTTGTTTGACATCCTAAAATTGACCATCTTTTTTTTAAAGTTTACTTTAAATAAAAAAACTGCACTTTTATGATGAAATATTATACATATTTTAAGATTATGAAGCAATAAAATCAATTATTTTGGGGGAAAATATTATATTCATAATGAAACTAATGACTTTAAATAATTACTTCTGATTGAGCTATTTAAAGATTTAGCTGTCACAAAAAATAAATAAAGCTGGTTATGAGAAACATTCTTTTTACAAAATGTAATATCTGCATATTATTTAATATTTGGTCGAATAAAATTATGTTTTCATGAGATTCCCCAATTTTAATGATCTTAAAACAAACAGAAAACATGCATTTGTGTGATCTCTCAGCCCTACAGCATCTCATCACACACACACACACACACACACACACACACACACACGGCCCAGTTCTGCTAAAGCATTAATAATGCAGAGCTGTTTGGAGGAGGTGCTGTTTATTCTGCACGGAAAATGAGAGAGAACCAGAAAGAAGAAAGTGAGCCGAACAGGAGAAGTTTAGGTAAAGAATCACTGAGCGAGGTGAGGAACGCCTGAGCTGAAAACAAGAAATGTCTAAAGAAGAAGAAGCAACAGCAAGAACAAACAGATTTTAGATGAATAATGCTGTGCTGAAAAACTAAGGGATGCACAGACTGAAAGGAGAAAAGGAGAAGCTTAAGTCTTTCTTCCTGAAACCAGACAAACAACGCTCCATTCCGGAAAGTTCTGATGGCTCCGTCGGGCAAAGCGAGCTGTTATGAAGTGGTTGTTGTACATATGTCATTCCTGTGGGTCATCATTACCTCATCGGAGCCGTCAGGTGCTTGGAGCTACTACATGCATGTGACCGAATCATAAACACACACCAGGGAGCGCAGGATTGGCTGCTTCACTTTGGCACCTTCTGGTAGACAGTGCTACTATACTTTGATTTGAGTAAACCTATTAGCCCCCCTGTATATTTTTCTCCAATTTCTGTTTAACAGAAAAGAGATTCTTTTTCAACATTTCTAAACATAATAGTTTTAATAACTAACTTCTAATAACTGATTCAGAACTTTTATCTTTGCCATGAAGACAGCACATAATATTTGACTAGATATTTTTCAAGATACTAGTATTCAGCTTAAAGTGACATTTAAAGGCTTAACTAGGTTAATTAGGCAAGTTAAGGTAGGTAGGCAAGTCATTGTATAAAGATGGTTTGTTCTTAAGACAATCGAAAAAACAAATATTGCTTAGGGGGGGCTGATAATATTGACCTTAAAATGATTTTTTTAGCCAAAATAAAATAAATAAAATGTTCTCCAGAAGAAAAAATATAGGAAATACTGTGCAAAATCCTTACTCTGTTAAACATCATTTGGGAAATATATGAAAAAAAAAATTTCACAGGAGGGCTAATATTTTTTACTTCACCTGTATTTCAAAATGTCTAATTATAATTCTTTGGGATTTGCTGGAATTGTTCCCCTTGTTTTTGTTTTTCTTTCTTTACTCCTGCTTTCATGTACACAATGTTTTTATGGTAAAATACACAAGAAAATACATCAAGATGATCTGCTGCAGTTCAAATCGAGCATCAGAATGGGGAAGGGGATTTAAGTGACTTTGAACGTGGCATGGTTGTTGGTGCCAGACGGGCTGGTTTGAGTATTTCAGAAACTGCTGATCTAATGGGATTTTCAAGCACAACCATCTCTAGGGTTTACAGAGAATGGTCCAAAAAAGAGAAAATATCCAGTGAGCGGCAGTTCAGTGGGTACAAACGCCTTGCTGATGCCAGAGGTCAGAGGAGAATGGCCAGACTGGTTCCAGCTAATAGAAAGGCAACAGTTACAACTGAGGTATGCAGAAGAGCATCTCTGAACACACAACATGTGCAACCTTGAGGCGGATGGGCTACAGTAGCAGAACACCACACCGGGTGCCACTCCTGTTAGCTAAGAACAGAAAACTAAGGCTTTGGAAAAAAATTGGAAAAACGTTGCCTGGTCTGATGAGTCTCTATTTCTGCTGCGACATTCAGATGGTAGGGTCAGAATTTGGCATCAACAACATGAAAGCATGCATCCATCCTGCCTTGTATCAACGGTTCAGGCTGGTGGTGGTGGAATGGTGTGGGGGATATTTTCTTGACAAACTTTGGGCCCATTAGTACCAATTGAGCATCGTGTCAATGCCACAGCATAACGGAGTATTGTTGCTGACCATGTCGATCCCTTTATGACCACAGCATATCCATCTTCTGATTGCTACTTCTAGCAGGATTACGCGGCAAATCATAAAGCGCGAATCATCTCAGACTGGTTTCTTGAACATGACAATGAGTTCACTGTACTCAAATGGCCTCCACAATCACCAGATTCAATCCAATAGAGCACCTTTGGGATGTGGTGGAACGGGAGATTTGCATCATGGATGTGCAGCCGACAAATCTGCAGCAACTGCGTGATGCTATCATGTCAACTTGGACCAAAATCTCTGAGGAATATTTGAATCTATGCCACAAAGAATTAAGGCAGTTCTGAAAGCCAACCCAGTACTAGTAAGGTGTACCTAATAAAGTGGCCAGAGAGTGTGCTGTAATGTAAATGTATGCCATTACACAATATAATAAAATGTTTAAAAGGCAAAGAAGAATCTATTTGTTTTTTTTGTATAATTCCAGTGCATTCAAACTAAATAAATTAAATGAATTATTCAGAATTATTATTACTAAAATAATAAAAAAGCAAGAAAAGATTACATGCTTGAGTTTACTAACTGGAACCGTTCCTAGCTGTCTTTAGCTATATTAAAGCGATAGTTCACCCTAAAAGTAAAAAATTACTCATTACTGTATATTTACTCTCCCTCAAGTGATTCCAAACCTGTTTGACTTTCTTTCTTCTGTTGAACACAAAAGAAGATATTTTAAAGAAAGCTGAAAACCTGTAACCATTGACTTCCAACGTAGGAAAAACAATGCTATAGAAGTAAATGGTTGCAGGTTTAGCTTTCTTTACAGGTTTTGAGCATCCTTCAAAACATCTTCTTTTGTGTTTAACAGACGAAAGAAACTTAAAGTGAAGGGCGAGTAAATGATAGCGCTTTCATTTTTGGAAGAACTCAATGTGCAACAAACATGCTTGACAATTTCAGAATGTATATAAGAAAAAAATGGATGGGAATTGGAGCAGATGTGCTAGGTGGTAGTGGCGTCATACAGCTTAAACTAATCAAGTCTATAAAAATGACATGAAATCAGATCAGACAAACAAATCAGATCAGATAAGCAAATGCCTTACAGAGGAAAAATTCAATCTAATCACCTAGGATTTGTCTTCTATCTCCATGATCTCACTGCATGTTATATTTAACACAAAAAAAGCCCTACATTGCTGCTTTTGGACAATAAATGTATATATGCTCATAATATTGATTTATTGGCAACATATATTGGTAACACGGTGGCTCAGAGGTTAGCACTGTTGCCTCACAGCAAGACAGTCGCTGGTTCGAGTACCAGTCAGTTGGCATATCTGTTCTCCCCGTGTTGGCGTCGGTCTCCTCCGGGTGCTCCGGTTCCCCCTGACAGTCCAAAAGACATGTGCTATAGGTGAATTGGATAGGCTAAATTGTCCGTAGTGTATGAGTGAATGTGAGAGTGTATGGGTGTTTCCCAGTACTATAGCAGTACATGTAACAGTAATATAGTAGTGTTGAAAACAGCTGTGATGCATTTTATGGGCAAGGGGTTTGATAAGCTGAAATATTGAAGTATTTGGCAGGCACTTTTATTCTATGTGACTGACACTACACTTAAATCATGACCTTGTATTGACAGTGCTGCGCTGTAGTATTTGAGAAAGTAAAAAAAGAAACATTCTGAGGTGATATTAACACCATTTCCCATATTTCCTAACATCCTTTTTTACTCATATTTGGTGAATGTCGAGTGTTCATTTCAAGGCCCTGAGTGCAAGTTATGGGATTTTCCACTGCATATACTGCAGGTCAAAGGTCTCGGGCTGTTGTGGAGAAGGAGATAGTGATGACAGACTGAATAGAAAGCTGAATGACAGACTCCAGGTTTTCTCTCTGGAGTTTTCTGATAAACGGGGATTACGGAAGCAGTTTGTAACTGACAGACAGACAGCAGCCAACTTCATCTCAAACCTCATAACACTCAACAACTGCTGGGTAAATCCTGAATGTGGAGAAGTGTTTCTGCTATGTACCATAGTAACAAACTGCAAATAAATGTGCACGGGGTAATTGATGAAGGGTCATTAACGAAGTGAACTGGACATTACACCTAAGGTGCACTGTAAATGACACAGTATTTAACTGTAATATCAACTGTATTTTACTGTATGACCGTTATACAGTATGTTACTCTATTTTAAAGTTGCACAGTGAAAATTATTGTATATTTTACAGTAAAGATATACAATACTGTAAATACATATACAGCAAGATTAATGGTGCTGTAAATATAAATGCAGTATTTTGCTGTAAAATGATTAACAGTAAGTTACTGGTGAACTGCTGAAGTTACTGAAAAACCTACAAGAAATTGATAACAGTATGTGTCATAATGTTTGTTATACGACAGGTCTTCTTGATACCTGATTCTAAGTGACTGATGAAGGTTTTTTATTTGAAACATGGTTAAAGCGATTCAGGCAGGTCTCGGGTGTGCATTACTTTTTTTAATAATTCATTAATTCATAATTCATTCAGGTTGCCCCAACACAAATCGATTAAGTTAACTTAACAAATTTAAGTGGATTGAACATAAAACCAATAAGTTGTACCAGAAAAATAAATAAATAAATAAATAACAAAATTATTTTGCAGCTTGTTTAAAGGACTTGCACAACATGAGCTTAAACAACACAATTCTTAAGTACATCATTCATTCCTTACATAATTAAACGGACCAGAGTGAATTATTACACTTATATGGTTACCACAGCTAATTATAGCTGATATTAACAGATATTGCTCAGATTTTGTCCATTTTTTATTAGATTTTTGTGTGTAATTTGAAATAACTGAAATAATTTGGTGTATATATAAAACTGCAAGGTGACACAGTGGCCCAGTAGGTAGTGCTGTCGCCTCACAGCAAGAAGGTCGCTGGTTCGAGCCTCGGCTGGGTCAGCTGGCGTTTCTGTGGGGAGTTTGCATGTTCTCCCTGCATTCGCGTGGGTTTCCTCCGGGTGCTCCGGTTTCCCCCACAGTCCAAAGACATGCGGTACAGGTGAATTGGGTAAGCTAAATTGTCAGTAGTGTATGAGTGTGCGTGAGTGTGTATGGATGTTTTCCACAGATGGGTTGCGGCTGGAAGGGCATCCACTGCGTAAAACACGTGCTGGATGGGTTAGCGGTACATTCCGCTGTGGCGACCCCAGAATAATAAAGAGACTAAGCTGAAAAGAAAATGAATGAATGAATAATAAGTTGAAAATACATCAAATTGCGTTTTAGACATTCCATAAAAACGTTTAACAATAATGCTGTGTTCAAACCACGTCACTTGCTCTAGTTTACTCGTGGGTTTGTGATTAGCATCTTGAGCTAAAGCACAAAATGGTGGAAAATGTCAACTGTGTTATTGTCAACTCTGTTAATGGTTTAAAATGTTTGACAATAATGATGGGTTCACACCAAATGCAAGCACCACGTCACTTGCAGTCAAATTATTTGAACTTGTGCTGTAGACATGATTGAGATGAGCTCAAATCACTGACTGCACATTATGCATTATTCCCTCCGTCTGGTGGAAATTTGCCTCTGTTTATGCATTTGCATTGACTACATATGTAATCTGCTCACATGCACAAATACATACAGTAATTGCACTTTTGGTGTAAGCAAGGCATAATTACATTTAATCATTTTACAATAAAAACAGTTACTGTAAACAACAAACTTGTTATATATAATTATAGTTTAAGGAAAATTAATGAACAAGCATATATTTATATATGGTATCTGGTTTGGTGGAAACCTAAATGGTGGAACACATCAACTCTGTTATCGTCAACTCTGTTATCGTCAACTCTGTTATCGTCAACTCTGTTATCGTCAACTCTGTTATCGTCAACCCTGTTATCGTCAACTCTGCTAGTGGCTTAAAAAATAATGCTGGGTTCGCACCAAATGCGGAGCAGCACGTCACTTGCTCTAGTTTTCTCGTGGATTGTTTTTTACCACATGTGAATTTTCCACGCCAGTTGAATTATTTGAACTTGTGCAGTAAACACAATTGAGGCAAACTCAACGTTAGTATTGACTTTGTATGTAATCTACTCACACGAATACTTAATTTTGATTTTAGTGTGAAGCTGGTATAACAATCACATTTAAGAAGTTTGCATTAATAATGGATTCAGTTTACTGTGAATTAAACACTTGTTCTCTATAATTACAGTTGAAAATGAATGGAAAAGGCTTGAAATTTACCCACAATTCTTGAATAAATCCTATATTTAATTATTTATGACAGATGTAAGATGCCCATGTCCAGTCTTACATGTCTCATCCTCTATCTATTCTTCTGTCTCCAGCATGACCTTTCCACCAAATCACTTCCCGAACAAATACCTGCCAGTTTCTTACTGTCTGAAACAGGATTTTTTTTCCCCCAACTGCAAAGATAGACTTGCACACCTCAAACACATGTTGTGCTGTATTATTGAACACAAGAGCTGGTCAGAGAGAGAGAGAGAGAGAGAGAGAGAGAGAGAGAGAGAGAGAGAGAGAGAGAGAGAGAGAGAGAGGCAGGCCTTGGTTACTAACAACAGAGAGAATCCTTATTATTTTTCTATTGAATTATGGTGAACCAGACATCTGCACTTTTGAATAGCACTCTCTTAACCTTAGTTCTGACAATGAATACAATCGAAAACTAAAAATAAAGCCTCTTTGTGGCACATTTTCACATATTTGTAACAGAATTCTGAATGTAAAATCCTTTCAGGTTAAACTGGAGTATATGGAAGTGTCGATAATGATATGTTTTGTAATTTGAAGTGTGAAATATTGTCTAACCCAGGGTTAAAAGTGGCCTTAACCAAGAGCCAGCAGCTAGCTCTCTGCAACTCACATGGTCACCCACTGAAGCCAGATGGGAGACCACATAGGAAAGCTAGATTGCTGCCGGAAGTGGTGTTAGTGAAACCAACAGGGGTCTGTGTGGGTCCTAACGCCCCTGTATATTTATAAGGACTCTATAATGCTCAGTGAGCGCCGTCTTTCGGATGAGACCGAGGTCCTGACTCTCTGTGGTTGCTAAAAATCCCAGAATGTCGTTTGAAAAAGAGTAGGTGTTGAACCAATATAGTACTACATTTAGATTGACACAGGACTGTATTTTCAAAAATATATACATATAATTTTCCTTTGTGTACACACTAAGTGTGCAAACTAATGTCACAATGCAAAAAGTATTTTTAAAGTATTATTATTTTAAAGTAATATTTATTGTCTCTCAATAAAATAAAGACCAACATTTTTTATACATTTAAAATAAAAATAAATAAATAAAAAATTCACACTGTCCTAAAAAAAGCTACAAATAGATTTGTGCTTAATTTACCACTGTGCAAATTAATGTCATAATGAATTCGACTGATCCATAAATCAGAGGAAAATAATTATGACTTCATTTTACAGTAATATTTATTTATTTATTCATTCATTCATTTTCTTTTCGGCTTTGTCCCTTTATTAATCAGGGGTTGCCACAGGGGAATGAACCACCAACTTATCCAGCATTTATTTTATGCAGCGGATGCCCTTCCAGCTGCAACCCATACACTCCCATTCACACACATACACTACGGACAATTTAGCCTATGCAGTTCACCTATACCACATGTCTTTGTACTTGTGGGGGAAACTGGAGCACCCGGAGGAAACCTACGCCAACACGCGGAAAACATGCAAACTCCATTCAGAAATGCCAACTGACCCAGCCGAGGCTCAAACCAGCGACCTTCTTGCTGTGGGGCGATTGTGCTACCCACTGCGCCACCGTGGCGCCCATTTATTGATTCAATATAAATAAAACCTTTATAAAAGGCCATCAAAATTTTGCTTATTTTAAAATATTTTAAATGTAATATTTTTTACCCACAAAAAAAGCCTTTTAACAAAATAATATGAAAGGCAGCATATAATTGGTCTTAATAAAATATAGTAAAAATAGTATAGGTTAAAAAAAATAGGCTTATTAAAATTAATAAAATAAAATAAAAAATGTAATAATCTAAAATAAAATGGCAGTATACAATAAGTATTAATAGTAGGTTTAATAAAATAAAATAAATATAATATTATATAAAATATAAATACAATATAATTGGTCTTAATGGTAGGCTTAAAGGTGCAGTATGCAAGTTTGACACCCAGTGGTTGAACTAGGTATTGCACTTCTGGATCAAAATAAACGCAAAGTGGGATGACAGATTGAGTACAGGAGCGAGTAATTTAAAACTGTATTTTAAATAAAAGCAACGACACGCAATAAAGGGAATATTTTCCATAATAAAAGGAGTTTTGGTTCTAACCAACACCTCGAATTGATATATTAGAAAAGACCGGTAAAGGTATCTATTTATACAACATTCCCTGCTTAGACAAAACCAGGGGCAGCATTCACAAAATATGTATATCTTAAGAAAGAAGATAAGAAAAGGTAAGAAACATCAAGATATTTTATCTGAAGAAATCTGAACAAAGTGTAATTCTCAACTGTGCAGTTAGAACATTTTATTATAAAGGTAAAGCATTAGCAGGGACTGAATTCACAAAACTGTTAAGTACTAAATAATACAACAACAAAGGTGTGTTTTAAATTATTTCACATCATTTCTATATTAAGAGGAGTTTTGGTTCTAACCAACATTTCGAATTGATATAATAGAAACGGCTTCTATTTCTCACAGCTCAACATGTGAAACCTATGACAGTGATCGACTCAGGTAAACCTCGTGTGCTTTATTCAGTGCTAAATGCTAACAATGTGAGTTTGAATAGATTCTAAATCTAACCGTTTCGTGAGTGAGTGCATATTCTGGGTTTCTGAATGGTTGTATTTACATTTGTCAAGTTTCGTCTGGTGCAAACAGCCAAACTGCTCATTACTGCGTATCTTGTCACAAAGCGTGATGTTATGACACGCAGTTACAATGTAACCTGCTCACCTAATGTTTACGTTCGGAAAATTTATATAATTTGCTAATTAATAACCTCATGTGAAATGAATCAGTCTCATTTCGACGTCTGATACTGTCTATTTCGGTCACGGACGCATGCTTTCAAAGCCTTTCTGAATGAATGAAATACGAAAAAATTAAAAAATGACTTCAGCATTGTTTTTCAGTTAAACAAGTATGTCCACTTGGGATGTTTCTTAAATATCTGCACACATATTATGGTATTTTTGTGCTTTAGAAGAGTCAAAAACTTACAGTACCTTTAAGAAAATAAAATAAATAAAAATAATTGTATATACAATATAAATACAATATAATTGGTCTTAATAGTAGGCTTAATAAAATAAAATTAAAAATATATATTATATTATATACAATATAAATACAATATAAATACAATATAATTGGTCTTAATAGTAGGCTTAATAAAATAAAATTAAAATATATTATATCATATACAATATAATTGGTCTTAATAGTAGGCTTAATAAAATAAAATAATTACATACAATATAAATACAATATAATTGGTCTTGATAGTAGGCTTAAGAAAAAAATAATAAAATTGGCATTAACAGTAGGCTTAATAAAACAAAATTAAAAATAAAACAAATAAAAAGCAGCATATAATTGGTCTTAATAAAATAAAATACAATGAAATAAAATTAAATAAAAGCATAAAATTGTTATTGATGGGCTTAATAAAATAAGATGCAATAAAATAAAAGCAAGCATATAACGCAAACTGACATAAAATAAATGAGTAAACATTACACTTACGCTAACCAGACATGAATCACACTGTCAGTAAAAAAAAAAATTAGTAATTTCAGACTGTCAAACTAATACATTTATGACTAATCTACCCCTAAGCGTGCATATAAGTATTAATATTCCCCCTTAAGACACAAAGTAATAATCTGCATGCTTTTAACCCTAATAATTACCCTTAAGGTACTAATTGGCACCATTTACTAGTAGATAAGGCACAACGGTATACCTCTGAGAGCAATTCCCCAGTCAAAAGCTGATGAACCCCCCCAGTCACCATTTTTTTTACATATTTTTTCTGACAGTACAGAATAGTATGAACTGCCCTGAGTGTTTTTGGAGAGTCTTTGATGGTATTTTCTTCCCCTTGCCCAGATTCTCATGCATTAGTCAAAGCATGCCAACTGTTCACTTGCACAAACTCTTTGTCATGTCCACACCTTCTGTCCATTCACACTGCACACATTAACCCACACTTGTGCGTGTTTAAGCCACAATTCACCGCTGACCTACATCCACATGAACAAAAATAATAAATAAATACACTCTGGGTTGCTTTCAGTGTCATAAAATTCAGCTTCCAGGTCTTGCATGAAACCCCTTACTCTGACACAAACACACTAACACTGAAATAAAACCGCAGTCGCCAAAGGGCAAACATGCTGACCCACAGGTTAATAGAATTTTAGCAGAATGCCAAACACACACATACACACGTCAAAAACCGAAGTGAATAAGCAGAAGCAAAGACAGTGGCAGAGGAGTGTAAAGGAACAATACAGATGGGAAGAGGAAGATAAAAACAGTGAAAAAGCAGAGAAGCAGGAGACCGATCATGACAGGCCACCGGAAACGCTGAGCGGGAGATAGAGAGAGATAGTCTGATGAGACAGTAATGAAATCATTCAACTGTATGAGACGTTCGATGAGAGAGAAAGAGTGAGATGATGGACATTAAGTGCATTTGTGTCAGCATAGGAGAAAAGAGAGATAAAGGATAGGATGGTAATTCTTCGCAAATTATATAAAAGTGGAAGAGAAACACTAACAGAATCTTTGGGTCATGTTAAATGGCTAAATTAAAATATACACTCAAGCAAAGTGATTTTTGCCGCTTGTTAAAGCTACTTATTTAAAATGAGCTGAAATCAACAAATCTTCAGCGTTTTTAAACTTAATTGTTTTAAGTTCAATCCACTCAAATTTGTAAAAACTATTAAATTGGCTTAATCGAATTGTGTTGGGACAATGTGAATGAATTGCGGGGAACACAGCATTTTTTACAGTGTATATTTTTATGTAACATTATAAGTAATATCCCAACACAAATCGATTAAGTCAACTTAACTGTTTTCACTAATTTGAGTTGACTGAACATAACTAAATTGTCCCCCCTCCCCCAAAAAAAAATCAAAAATTGTGTTGCTTTAGCTCATTTTAAAAAAGTAGTTTGAATAAGCTGCAAAAATCTTCTTTGAGCTTTATATTGGATGAGATTTCTTAAACTGATTGTAAATAAAACAGATTATTTTGCACCATAAGCATCATATTAGATGTTATTAAATTAAGAGTTATTACAATGATAATGATGTTTTTTTAATGATATTGGAAACTGTTACAAACTGCAGAGGAAAAACAAAAATGATATATGGTTGTATTACTGTATTTTTATGGTATCTGCAGTTCAGCACAACACTTTGGTATTCAAATAATTTTTGGCATGGCATAATGTCGTTGAGGATTTAAAAGTTTTCTAAATATGAAAATTAAGACAGACAGACAGACAGACAGACAGACAGACAGACAGACAGACAGACAGACAGACAGACAGACAGATAGATAGATAGATAAGATAGATAGATTAGATTGATAGATTATATAGATAGATTAGATAGATAGATTAGATAGATAGACAGACAGATAGATAGATAGATAGATAGGACAGATAGATAGGACAGATAGACAGACAGACAGACAGACAGACAGACAGATAGAAGATTCAGTCCATAATAACCTGCTGTATTTTGACGTTAAACTGAACGTCTGATGTAATATGTACATTTATGTATTTTTATAACATTTACATTTATTTTTTGGAGAGAGAGAATTTTTGCATTTTTTTCTTATTAAAAAAGGGTAAATTTACAGACAGAGGAAAAAGTTCTTAATTTGGTAGTCAATTAATCAATCCATCAATTGTCTTAATTTTAAGCAAAATAAAATAAAAAATTCTGTTTATCCAATTCACCTACACTCTCAGAAATAAAGGTATGAGAGCTGTCAATGGGGTGGTACCTTTTCAAACGATACAAATTTGTACCTAAAAGGTACATATTAATACCTCAAGAGTACATATTCGTACCAAAAAAGTGTTCCTCTTAAAATTTGTAAAACTAATATATACTTTTGAGGTACCAATATGGACCCTTTAAGTACAAATATGTACCTTTTGAAAAGGTACCACCCCAGTGACAGCTCACATACCTTTATTTCTGAGAGTGTTCCACACATCTTTGAACTAACCAGGACTCAAACCTTCTTGCTGTGAGCCACTGTGCCACCCCAAAATGTTCATCATTCATTTTCCTTCGGCTTAATCCCTTTATTCATTCGGGGTTGCCACAGCGGAATGAACCGCCAACTTTTCCAGCATATGTTTTATATAGCAGATGCCCTTCAAGCCACAACCCTGTACTGGGAAACACCCATACACTCACATACACACATACTCATACGGCCAATTTAGTTTATTCAATTCACCTATAGAGCATGTGTTTGGACTGTGGGGGAAACCGGATCACCGGGAGGAAACCCACACCAACATGAGGAGAACATGCAAACTCCACAAAGAAATGCCAACTGACCCAGCCAGGACTCAAACCAGCAACCAGCAAACCACCAAAATGTTCTCTAGTGTAAAATGTTCTTGACACTAAGGAAAAAAAAGTAGTACCATTTTTTAATAACCATGTACTGAAAGGTTCTTTGGGGAATCAAAAATGATCATTCTACATCCTCACTCTGCAATCAGCCTTTTAAGAACTTTATTTCAGGAGTGTAACAGATTAAAGTTCTCTGATCACAGAGAGTTAACAGCCCCACAGCAGAGACATAAAGTGGGAAGAGGAGTGCGAGTGAAGTCTCTCTCACTCTTGGGCTTTGCCGCCCTTAATTAACTGAGCTGGCATTTTCTCTCTCTCACACACACCGTAAAGACGCTCTTACTCCGCTTCCAGCTATGAGGCCTTCACAACAAAATTAAACTTGGCGCACTCGCGTAACTAAAAGTAATAAAGACTAAAAAGGTCAGTCAACATTGTCTTACAGTGATTGGGGTAGAAATGTATGGCGTGACATTAATTTTAAAAGTCAGGTGAGACCATCTGTGTGTGTGTGTGTGTGTGTGTGTGTGTGTGTGTGTGTGGTGTGTGGTTGTGTAATGAGATGGGTAGATAAGACAAGGCTATGAGAAAAAGAAGACACTCAGAAAGCGTCATATGGTTTTATCCAGTGACATAAATTATAAAAATACAGGGTTCCACACAATTCCATCATATTGTGCCAACACAAATCAAGTTAACTTAATAGTTTTTACAAATTTAAGTGGATTGAACATAAAACAATTAAGTTGAAGAATGGTGTTGTTTCAGATTTTTTTTAATAAATAGCTTGAATAAGCAGCATTTTTGAGTGTATAAAGTACTTTTACAGGACTTAGTCCACCAGCAATGTGTAAAATCCAGCACTGCATAGAATGCCTAGGAAATGTATAGAATGGCTAAAAAATTAAGATAAAAAAGAAATCAAGATAAAATAAAAACTTTAAATGCATTGTAAATTTTGTAGTTTGTAATTTTATTTTAGCAATTTTTATTTCTAAATATGTTTAGTGACTAGAATATTACTTTAATAAATATATTTGTTTAATAAATCCGCTTTTGCTTAAATGCACCAAAATACATTGCCTATATTCACTGAGAAATGGATACAAATAATCATTTTCAAAATGCGCTGTACTCTATCCTGAGCACTGTATTATCTGTGAAATTATTGCTTTAAAAAAATAGTTAAAAAGTAAACAATTTCATAATTCTCGCTCTTCATAGTGGGCTAGAAGACCGCAATATATGCAAGAAAAGATAAATATCATATTTACATAAAGTATATTTATTCCTGCCTGCATGTAGGAATAGATGGATGTACATTATAATAGTTTATTTGCATTGCATTAGTGATTATAAAGGCTAAAAAGATTATAAGTAGACTGTTAAGTTGGGGTTAGGGTTAGTGTAAGTTGCATGTACTTGCAAATTTTCTTAAAGTCAGTTTAATGTCTGTTGAAAGAGCAGTATCAGCAGATATTAAGCAGACAGTCTACTAATACTCAAATGGACCATCAAAATAAAGTGTTACCATACTTTTCAATGATAAAAATGTGTAGATTGATTAAAGAGCATTTCAGTATAATCTAAAGATTTTTTTCAATTATAAAGAAACTTTCAGTGGAATAAGAGATATATAT
>CAIGQZ010001236.1:2923877-2939239 GCA_903798205.1 Danio tinwini
ACACACACATATATATACATATTCTTTATGAGTTTAGGGGTTATTTCCCACCTTTTTGGGAAATGGGAAAGGAGATTTAAGTGACTTTGAATGTGGCATGGTTGTTGGTGCCAGACGAGCTGGTCTGAGTATTTCAGAAACTGCTGATCTACTGGGATTTTCACACAACCATCTCTAGGATTTACAGAGAATGGTCAGAAAAAAAGGAAAAAATATCCAGTTATTGGCAGTTCTGTGGGCACAAATGCCTTGTTGATGCCAGGGGTCAGAGGAGAATGGCCTAATAGAAAAGCAACAGTAACTCAAATAACCACTCTTTACAATCGTGGTATGCAGAAGAGCATCTCTGAACACACAACACGCTCAACCTTGAGACAGATGAGCTACAACAGCAGAAGACCCCACTGGGTGCCACTCCTGTCAGCTAAGAACAGGTAACTGAGGCTACAATTTGCACAGGCTCACCAAAATTGAACAACTGAAGTTTGGAAAAACGTTGCCTGGTCTGAGTCGTCTCAATTTCTGCTGCGACATTCGGATGGAAGAGTCAGAATTTGGCATCAACAACATGAAAGCATGCATCCCTCCTGCCTTGTATCAAAAGTTCAGGCTGGTTGTGGTGGTGGTGTAAGGGATATTTTCTTGGCACACTTTGTGCCCATTAGTACCAATTAAGCATGGTGTCAATGCCACAGCCTACCTGAGTATTGTTGCTAACCATGTCCATTCCTTTATGTACTCATCTTCTGATGGCTACTTCCAGCAGGATAATGTGCCATATCATAAAGCACAAATCATCTCAGACTGGTTTCTTGAACATGACAAAGAGTTCACTGTACTCAAATGGCCTCCACAGTCACTACATCTCAATCCAATAGAGCACCTTTGAAATGTGGTGGAACGGGAGATTCGCATCATGGATGTGCAACTAACAAATCTGCAGCAACTGTATGATGCTATCATGTCATGTGGACCAAAATCTATGAGGAATATTTCCAGTACCCTTGTTGAATCTATGCCACGAAGGATTAAGGCAGTTCTGAAGGCAAAAGGGGGTCCAACCTGGTACCAGTAAGGTGTACCTAATAAAGTGGCCAGTGAGCAAATAAAGCCTAACTTTCCTAATTAACCTAGTTAAGTCTTTAAATGTCGCTTTAAACTGAATACTAATATCTTGATAAATATCTAGTCAAATATTATGTCCTGTCAACATGGCAAAGATAAGAAATCAGTTAAGAAATTAGTCATTAAAACTTGTTTAGAAAGGTGTTGAAAAAAAAAATAAATCCTCTCCATTAAACCATGTGAAAAAGATCGTTTAACACAACCAGCAAGGCATTCAACAAGAAATAAAAAGCACTCAAAACTCAACCACACAGCCAATATCAGAAGCCTTAAAGGGCCAGTGTTTAAATTCTCAATGCACAGTCTAAGAGAAATACAATAGTGTGTGTTCTGATGTAAAGGTGGCTAATGAACAAGGCATCAAAGTGTGTATACAGAGGGATTATTCACACAACCATACGGTCAAACATTTAACAGCCGGTTCAGAAAGAGAGAAAAGGTAATAAAAAAAAAAAATGTAAAGAGCGAGAGAGAGAGAGAAGGCCATTTGAGCTTAGCAGTGCACAGAGTCCTTTAAAAATGTCAGACAATAATCGTTTAGTTTTTTTACCCAGTGAACTAGGATTAGTAGTCATTTCGTTTTCAAACAAGTGCGTATCAGACTAAACGATGGCGTCTCTCAGTGGCCTGGCAAACAATCAAGAAATAAAGTGGACATACAGTTGAAGTCAGAATTATTAGCCCCCCTGTTTATTACTTAACACATTTCTAAACAAGTTAATAACTCATTTCATTTCTCAATAACTGATTTCTTTAATCTGTCAAGATGACTGTACACTACCTGACAAAAGTCATGTCGCCTATCCAAGTTTTAGGAACAATGAATAACCAGACTTCTAATTGACCATTTGGTATCAGAAGTGGCTTATATGAAAGGCAAGGCTATGTGGGTCCCAATAGGTCTGCAGTATTTGTGATAATAGGGATGCAGTTCAACATGATTCACAGAGGAGAAAAAATAAATAAATAAAAAATATATATACACCTTCTGACACGGTCAAATCCAACATGCCGATAGCTTTTAATTAATTCAATATTGGCTGATAAATATCGGTGACCATCACACTATTTTTTTATAAAATATTAAATATAATAACAATAATAATGATATAAAAAATATATTAAATTTATTTATTCATTAAACAACAACAACAACAACTACTATTATTATTATTATTTTTAATTTAAATATTTATTTGGAACTTCAGAAATATAAAAAAAAAACTAAAATAAAAAATAAACTTATTTGCATGTAAAACTCCACATTTGAACATATCTGGTACTATTCTACATTTTCTCATCATGCATCTTTGTTCCTATCACATTTAATACTATAAAAGCATATGTGCATAAATACCATGGTATACAGTAAATTAAGTTCCTAATCCATACTCCCATACCTACAGAAATCAGACTGTTAAAACAGAAACGTTCCTTTCCAGCTTCAACTTTCAACACAATACCAGCAAGCAAAGATGAATTCATTCAATCAAGTGGAAGGTGAAGCCTGCTCGTGCTCGTTATATCTGAATGACGACTCTAGAATTGATGACTTCTTATTGATGAACTGGTTGTGCAAAGGTTGCGCAGTTAATGGCATTTAACAGCAGACAGTCAATTAGCCTGCAGATGGTCTTAAAGAGCAATTAAACGGAGCGAACGGCAAGTCTTCGTATCTGCAGAACACACTTCTGAGCGTCGTGCATAAAGACAATCTCCCTCCAATCTATAAGACAGCACATAAAAACCCTTCAGGGCCTCATCACATTTGCAAGGTTACCATGGCAGCAAGGGTTACACCTCAAATCTTACGCTGACCACAAGCTACAGGCCTATTGTATGACGAGCGTTAATAATAAATGCAGAAAAGATCTTTATGAAGGATCTGAACGGCTGTCCTCGAGTCCACGCTCAGATCTGAAAAATTTCCGAGTGTTAATCACACACTCCTGTATGTTAAAGCGGAGACAGCTCTGCGCAGCAGTAGGTTAGATAACAGCCGAGAGGTGTCAGCGAATCAAGCAGAAAGTGTGGTGGATGCTGTGTTCTGATGTTAGGCATGGATACAGCAGATTGGAGAGCAGACGCATATGGTGCAATGGTCCAGATGTCTGCTCATTTTCAGCAGAAACTTAATAAATTGGCTGGTGAATGTATATTATTGCATGCTATTTTAATAAGTACACCTTACTAGTACCAGGTTGGACCCCCTTTTGCCTTCAGTACTACCTTAATCCTTCATGGCATATATTCAACAAGGTACTGGAAATATTCCTCAGAGATTTTGGTCTATATTGACATGACAGCATCACACAGTACTTCTGTTACACCACATCCCAAAGGTGCTCTATTGGATTGACTGTGGAGGCCATTTGAGTAGAGTGAACTCATTGTCATGTTCAAGTAACCAGTCTAAGATGATTCACGCTTTATGACCACAGTGTTCTCCTCTTCTGATGGCTACTTCCAGCAGGAAAATGCACAAATGTCATAAAGGGATGGACATGGTCAGCAACAATACTCGGGTAGGCTGTGACATTGATGTGATGCTTAATTGGTACTAATGGGCCCAAAGTGTGCCAAGAAAATATCCCCCACACCATTACACCACCACCACCAGCCTGAACAGTTGATACATGACAAGATGGATGCATGCTTTCATGTTGTTGATAAATTCTGTCCCTACCATGCACATGTCACAGTAGAAATTGAGACTCAGACCAGGCAACGTTTTTCCAATCTTTTATTGTCCAATTTTGATGAGCCAGTGCAAATTGTAGCCTTAGTTTCTTGTTCTTAGCTGACAGGAGCACCTGATGTGGTCTTCTGCTACAATAGCCCATCCACCTCAAGGTTGGAAGTTCAGAGATGCTCTTCTGCATACCTCGGTTGTAACGAGTGGTTATTTAAGTTACTGTTGTCTTTCTATCAGCTGAAACCAGTCTGGCTATTCCCCTCGGACATCAAGGCATTTGCGCCCACAGATCTGCCGCTCACTGGATAATTTCTCTTTCCCGCCGCCCCCCCCCCCCCCTCGGTTTGAAAGGCAGCAGATCGTCTTGACCATGTCTACATGCCTAAAGCCGAAGTCACACTAGAGTTTGAGCTAGCAAAATTTGTTGTACGGCGCTGCGAAAAGGGGCAGGATTAAACAAGATGATTAGACGTTTAAAAAAGCCAGTGATTGCTCCATGTTTTAAATTTCTGTTCAGAGTCGTCATGTTTTGATCCTGGATTGGTCTCACGCAGTCAAGTTATGCGATTTCGCAGATCAGAGTTCACCAAGCTTGAACTTTGCACCGCAGCAACCTGCGAAACTCCGATGCATGACCCTGCGTTTCCGGTCTGACGCATTGGCTTGCGTATGAATGGAAGTCTATGGGGAGAAAAGCCCAGTGTGACTGTGGCTTAAATGCACTGAGTTTCTGCCATGTGACTGCCTGATGAGTTAAGTAGTTGGACAGGTGTACCTAATAAAGTGGCCCGTAAGTGTATGCGGTGTTAGTGCATGAGATATTGAAAGTATATTTGGCTGTTACATCAGTGTCTCATGCTCAGCTAAAGTCTGCTTATCTTGCAAATTAGTTTGTAAGCAAATGTGACATTTACAAAAATATAGTTTTTATTACAGACAACTTAACTCAGAAAGTTCTTGAGGAGAGGGGAACTTCAAATCAGTGCCACTGATTTGTGCCAGACAAGACTTGGGCCATGAATACACAACAAAAAAATGATTCTTACTTTCTAGTCCAAATATTAAATTCATTTAATTAATGAAACCGCCAACTTATCCAGCATATGTTATGCAGCAGATGCCCTTCCAGCCACAACCCAGTACTGGGAAACAACCATACACACACTCATTCCCACACACACACACACACACACACACACACTACGGACAATTTAGTTAATTTAATTGACCTATAGCACATGTGTTTGGACTGTGGAGGATATTGGAGCACCCGGAGAAAACCCACGCCAACATGGGGAGAACATGCAAACTCCAGAAAGAAATGCCAACTGACCCAGCTGGGACTTGAACCAGAGACCTTCTTGCTGTGAGGCAACAGTGCAAACCACTGAGCCACTGTGGCATCAGGAACAAACTTTGTAGCCTTAAATATCCTCATACAAGTTAAAAGTCGTCATTTAAAGTGTTATCTGAAGTGTTTAAAGTACGGGTGCCCAAACTTCGTCCTGAAGGTCCTGCAGAGTTTAGCTTAACTTGCCTCAACAAACCTGCCTGGAAGTTTCTAGTATGCCTACATATAGCTTGATTAGCTGGTTCAGGTGTGTTTAATTGCCAAAATCTGCAGGACACCGGCCCTCCAGAATCGAATTTGGACACCCCAGCTCTGTTGTGTTCACATTTATTGCTTGTTTGGTAGTATACGTTAACTTCAAAAGTAATCAGAAGAATCAGACAGAAATCACGAGAGCCACATTGTAGACCACTCACACAATTAAAACAAAATCACTTGCAAGTCAATAGAAAGACCATTTTCAAACTCATGCTTGCAAGTTTCTGTCTTTCTTTTTTTGGGCCGAGGCATTTGACAGGTGTTGCCTGAGCATCAGTGTAACGGTGGGAGGCAGAACTCATATCTGAATCTGGAAACGATGCTTCACGCAGCAAGAGTTTCCACATGGTTAGTAGACCACCTCTCCTGCCACACACACGCACAAGTCCCTCTGTCTGCATCTGACAGTGGTGTGAGCTGCACTAATGATAAGATCACTCATGTCCTAGTTAAAATAAAAACACAGCGAGCTTCATTCTGCTATTCTTAGGCAGCTTACAGACAGAGGACACACTCACAGCTTTCTCTGTCTGAGCCATCAGGAGCCAAACCTGGCTTTATATAAAACATAAATAAATAAAAAGGAGCAAGAATTTTTAATGGACACCTTACAGACATCTAAAAAGAGATGTCATGGCTAAAACAAGACTAAAATGTGGTCTGTCTTAGAAAAAAACTAATATTTTTTTGGACTATTGTTAGAGTTTATTTGATTTGTAATGACAGACCAAATTTAGACTTTTAAACGAAGACATCTATGGTTTTATACGTCTATTAGACATCTATTAAACAAAATTGCTTGGCGAGTTGTACAATGGTGTCATCAACCATAGATAGGTTGAAAAAGTGGTACATAGAAGTATATCAACTGACTGATTGATATATGACGGATAGAAAGAACAAATTATCAAAATGACAGACAGAATGATACGGATAGACTGATTGACATGGGTAGACACTAATATCAGCACTGCACTAGATAAATTAGATGGAAAAAATGATAGATTGACAGATTAAGCAACAGATAGATCAATAAACTAAGTCAATAAAGCATCAGGTAAATTTGTTAAAACAGTAGACAATCCAATAGATTGATATAATTATGGATTGAAAGATCAAGGAAGCATAGACAGACTGAAAATGGCGGATTAAAAGATATAGATCAATAAATTGATGATTGACAGATAAAGTGATAGGTTAGTAAATCAACAGATCAATAAAAGTATCAATAGATCAATAAAGTGACAAAGATTGATAGTGAAGTAATCAGTACATTAATAAAGTGATGGATAAAATGAAAGGAAAGTGATGAGTAAAATGGATGGATGAGTTGAAAGGAAAGTGATGGATAGAAAGTAATCATTAACTTGATTTATAAATGGCGCCTTTCTAGACACACAAGGTCGCCTTACAATAAGAATCAACAGCCATGCTAGAACAAATAATACATCTTACCAAACATGCATTGACCAAACAAGTATAGATACACATCACGAATATGAAATAACATGATAAATAATTGTTAAAGGAAAGGCTTCTTAAAAGAATGGGTCTTTAGACGAGATTTAAATGTGTCAAGACTATCACTGCTCCTTAGATCCAGGGGAAGCGAGTTCCATAGCCGAGGAGCCATAGAGCTAAAAGATCAGTCTCCCATCGTGCTTAATCGAGTGCGAGGTGTACCAGGGAGAAAGAGTTGACGGATCCAAGTGTGGGAGAAGGGGTATAAATATGGAGAAGTTCGGTGAGATATTGAGGAGCAAGATTATGAAGTGCCTTGAAAGTTAGAAGTAATATTTTAAATCAATACGAAACTATACCGGAAGCCAGTGAAGCTGATAAAGAAGTGGTGTGACATGCTCGTGAGATGGAGTCCTAGAGATGACATGAGCTGCATAGTTCTGAATCCGTTGGAGTTTATGGAGAAGTTCAGAGGGAAGCCCAGAAAGAAGTGCATTACAGTAGTTAAGACGTGAAGGAACTAATGCGTGGATAAGAATTGCTGTGTTGTTGGTTGTGAGAGAAGGGCGAAGGCGAGTGATATTACGCAGGTGGAAATATGCAGTACGCGTAATATTATTGATGTGACCTTCAAATGAGAGTTTGCTATCCAAGATGACACCCAAACTCTTTACCTGCACAGAGGGAAGAATTGTGCTATTATCAATGTCTATTGTGAAATTATCAGCTTTATCCAAAACACTTTTAGTCCCGATGAGAAGGGCTTCAGTTGTCGCTGTTAAATTTTAAAAAGTTGGCTGAAAGCCAGATTTTTTTTTCTGCTAAACATCTGCTCAAAGCAGGAGGAGGAAAGGAACTGGAGAAAGTGATGGATGGATTGAAAGTGATGGATAAAAAAAAATTAAAAAGGATGGATGGAAAGTGATGGATAGAAAGCGATGGATAAAATGGATGGATTGAATACGATGGATAAAATAATAAAAAATATAAATTAAAAAAAAAAATCTATGGATGGATTGAAAGTGATGGATGGATGAACAGACAGATGGATCTTACCCTCACCACATAAATATCACAACCTCACTGAGCTTAAAAAGGCAAGGCAAGTTTAACACTTTTCACCCCAAGAGAGAAACGATCATCTGTTTATTATCTCCACCGTTCCTCCCTCCATTACTTCAGACCTGTGCCGGGTCCTGGGTGGCATTTATAGAGAAGATCTGTTGGCATTTTACTCAGAATGAAAGCAGAGCTCAGGGAAACAACAACAGACCCTGTTCTAGGAAACAACTAACTTTTTCACCATCCAGTCAAACAGAACTTTCCTTGAAAGTGAGAGAGAGAAAAAGAGCGATGGGGAGCCTGAATGATGATTTCACTGACAAACTCCTTCACAATTTCTCAACTCTGCTTACAAAACACAAAAACACACATTTAAATGTCGGAATGTCAAACCAGACATGCAAAGTAATATTCTACTGACAAGAATGCTAAAAACCACATCCTTTAATGGCTCTCTTCCACATAGTGGTATGGTATAAAGCAGGGCTGCTCAACCCTGGTCCTGGAGATCTACCTTCCCACAGTGTTCAGCTCCAACCCTGATCAAACACACCTGAACCAATTAATCAGGACCTGAACAGCACTTGATAATTACAGACAGGTGTGTTTGATATGGGTTGCAACTGAAATCTGCAGGAAGGTAGATCTCCAGGAACAGGGTTGAGCACCACTGGTTTGAAGGTTTTGTTTGGGTTCTTGGTCATTTTTGTTTGGTTGGTTGTGTTTGTTTGATTGGTTTTGGTTGGCTGTTTGGATGGTTTTGTTTGTTTGATTGGTTTTGGTTTGTTGTGTTTGCTTGATTGGTTGGTTTGGTTTAGTTGGTTTTGGTTGGCTGGTTAGTTTTGTTTGATTGGTTTTGGTTGGCTGGTTAGTTTTGTTTGATTGGTTTTGGTTGGTTGGTTAGTTTTGTTTGATTGGTTGGTCATCCATTGTTCCATTTATCTATTCATTTATTGTGTGTAAAGTACTGCTTGGCTTGATTCTCCTCCTAGGGTATGAGTGCTCTTTTCTTTATAAGAAAATGTTCTAAAGAACTGAACAGTTCAGAATTTCACTTATTTGCATTTCTTCAGATAACACATCTTTAATGTTACTTAACTTTTCTTATCTTGTTTCCTAAGATATACATATTATACTGTGAATGCTGCCCCTGGTTCCCTCACAGAAGTTAGTAAAATCAACCCTTACTTCAAATATACCAAGTTAAAACAATAAAATGATAGGGCTGGCGACCCCCAAGAGCCGTGACTGACACTGATTAAATGTGCAAATCTGCCTTTCAAATCTCCTCAGGTATTCGCCAAAGACATTTTTTCACATCCACCGCCGGCCTGATCTTTCAGCACATAATCTAAAAGCATTTGCTGTGATTTGCTGCGAGAGAGAGAGAGAGAGAGAGAGAGAGAGAGAGAGAGAGAGAGAGAGCCACGAATGAGAGTCACGCTCCGGCCACTCCAGCTGTTCGCTTTCATTTCCTTCCCTCACTGTCCTTTCCTCCCCGCATCTCTTCATCTGCACACACCGCTGACAAGCCTGAAATGAGAGCCCAAATCAATTCACATGAAGGTCCAAACGGTAGCTGGATGTGTTACAACCGTCCTATTATCTCAGCGCCACATCCTAAACACTATAGACGACTTCCCAGACACAGATCCAGCCAATAATCCAATTACCCACATAATGTCTTTCCATGCTGCAGATTTTATATCACAATCACTCCTATTTAAGACGGAACAAAATGGTTGTTTATGTAAAAGCCAACCAATTGCACTTGAGGGAAGCAAATTGGTGCCTTTCAGTTAATTTTTTTTATTTTAGTTTTGGCAGGGAAACCAGAAACCCTGGACAGGAAAGCAGGGAATGGGGCTCAAATCAGACTCAAACTCATATAGGCCTTATGAACAACACATACACACAAAAAAAAAAGACTTTTGCTGCTTGTTCAAGCTACTTTTTTAAAAACAAATAGCATCTTACATAATTTTAGGAAGCAGTATGTGCATGCAAATATGTAATTAACCACGGTTGTAAAATGCTGGAACTGTTTGAAAATGCACCTTGGAAGAGCTTGAAATGTCCTTAAATTTTACTTTGGTAAAGGCGTAGGAGCCCTCTATCTGTTGAAATAATCTGTTGAAACTGAGGCTACAATTCACACAGGCTCACCAAAGCTGAACAAACGTTGCCTGGTCTAATGAGTCTCGATTTCTGCAGAGACATTCAGATGAATTGAATAAGCTAAATTGGCCATAGTGTATGCGAGTGTGCAAGAGTGTATGAGTGCTTCCCAGTGCTGGGTTGCTGCTGGAAGGGCATCGGCTGCGTAAAACATGAGCTGGATAAAGCCTGGTTTATACTTCTGCGTCAAGTGATCGGCGTGACCCAATGGCACAAGCCTTGCGCATAGCCGTGCATTTATACTTCTGCAAGCTGTTTCTGTAGCTCTGCCATAACACTTCCGAAACGCTAGCTGGCAGTAGTTGTTTATGTTCCTCTGTGTCAGTTTCTTTGCTGGTGTGTTTTCTTTTTCTGAACGCTTCCTAAAAAAAAAATGTACAAGTGGCTCAAATTCGCTCATTTTGAAGAGGGAACCGGCAGATGTGCTACAACTTTAATTATAAGGTGAACAGAACAACTGTCTCCACACTTGTAAACACTCGCTGCATCACGCTCATGCTACTCTCACCTCTGCCCACACTCATCAGCGCTACCAAGCCAACCAATCACAGAGCTTGCGCTACGCGTACGAGTTACATTTTTTGAGAGGTGCGCATCAACATTGCCAACGGCCAGGGCGAGGGCTATGTGTCCATGCGTAGGCTGTTCCGTAGCATACGCTTGACGCAGAAGTATATCATTCAGTGGTTTAATCAGTGACCCCTGATTAATAAAAGGGACCAAGCCAAAAAGAAAATAAATAAATTAATTGTTTTATGTTTAATCTATGTAAAAACAATTAAAGTTAACTTGATGTTGGGACAACATTAAGGAATTTTGTGGATTAGTGTAAATTGCACAAATTACAAAAATTTTTTTTTTTAAAAAGTACTTAAGCACATTAGATGCATCAGTGATGATGATGATGATGATGATGATGATGATGATGATGATAATTCTTAGAAATGAACAAAATTAAATTTACACAATTTATCAGACGTATCAAAAAGTTAATGACGATGAAAAACATTGCCGAAAAATCTGAAACAAAAAATGTGACATAAGGGTCACTGAATTGTGTAAGCAAGATTAGTTTTAATAAACGTTTTAGTTCTACATTTTAATATAATGTTTTCTAGAGCAAATCCAGCAATAAAAGGGGGATTTAAACATTGATTGTTGTCTGCATTTAGAGGTTTATGTAAGAACAAAAACATATTTGGAATAAAAATTCAAGCTTAAAAATATTTTTCAAAGGTGTAAAACAGCTCTTAATTTTGAAAGGTTAGATTTTTCGAAACAAAAGTTACCATAATTTAGAGGACATGCATTAAATGTAAATACTAAAAATACTGTCTGACATAATTGAAAGAACTATTATTTGATGGAAATTTAAAAAATAAATAAATAAATAAAAATAATAATAATTAATAAATAAATAAATAAAAAAACACACCGTGCAGTTTAAATATTTATACTTAGTCATGAGTGAAATTTGATTTCACAAGATAATACAAAGGAGGATCCTTTTGAAGGATCATGACAATGTAATTATTTTGTTACACTCATGATTATATTATTCATATATTAATTTCTTAGCCCCTTTAATTTTATCAGAGGTCACCACAGTGGAATGAACCGCCAACTTATCCAGCGGATGCCGTTCCAGCCGCAACCAATCACTGGGAAACACCCTTACACACACACACACACAAAATGGCCAATTTAGTATATCCAATTCACCTATAGCGCATGTCTTTGGACTGCAGGGGAAACCGGAGCACCCGGAGGAAACCCACGCCAACACGGGGAGAACATGCAAACTCCATACAAAAACGCCAACTGGCCCAGCCGGGACTCGAACCAGCGACCTTCTTGCTGTGAGGCGATGGTGCGAACCACTGAACCACCCATGATTATATGTAAATAAAAATGTCACAAAATGAACAAATTACACCTAATCCCAAGTAAAATGACAGCAAAGAAGAAGAATTTAATAGTAGTTTTCTGATGCTCTCGTCCCTACCATGCATGCTTAGCTTGTAACTGCTTACAGCTATATGTATGCAAGTCTTGTGTTAGTTTGCCAACAGGTAAGTGTTGGGTGGGTGGAGAATCCCCTCAATGACCTCTCGGTCCAAAAACTGTTATTATTCTGAAAATTGTAGTTTTCAAAACCTTATTCCTACTTAAGCTACTGGATCTGTATTTACTTTTTGGCAAAGCATCTATCCTTGTGAGGATAAAATGCAAGAAAATGCTTTAAAACAGCACATTAGGTGATAAACATTCATCTATCTGAACTATAAATAGGATGTTAAAATTGTCATTTGCACTGACACTCCTAATAAGATGCGATAAAAGGTATATTTTCCATGTTAAAGGGTTTCGTCCTAACCATCTGCAATGTTGATTCACAAATTTTCTAGTTTAGAAATGCTTTCTATTTCCGGCAGAACAAAAGCATAAACTACTAAGAAGAGGTTCACTTCATACTGATTGTGCTTTATTCAGTGTTAAATGATCTTAAAGCTAGTTTAAATATTTTGTGACATTTATTGCCCTACTACTGAAAGCAGCAGCGAATAGTTCACCTCTTGAAAATAAAACAACTAGCAGATGGTTTTAAGTCAGCACTGTCATTCAGTGCAAACCAACAATCACTAAGCAGCCTATTAATAATGTTAAATAGGTTTAATATGTATCAATTTAATTTAAAGTATTTAACGTTTCATTGGCTGGTATATAAAATGTTTGTCATGTCGCAATAAACTAAAATGTTGAATAATGTGGGCAATTTTTAGGCCTATTTTTATAGTCCGTTCAGATTATTTGCATTTGTTTATTTAGCTAAATATTGAAAATTGGCCCATTTTTTTTTTTTGTTTATTGAGAAATAAGGATAGCTTATATTCAGTGTTTGGACTAGGGCTGCACAACATAACGTTTCAGCTTCAATATCGCAGTGTGATCCTTCGCAATAGTCACGTCGCAGGGCATGCAATGTTGAGTTTGTATTATAATTCATCATTTGCATATGCTTTTGATGCCTGTGATTGCATTATTATTTTAAAAGCATTCAGGCATAAGAAATTGTACCATTCCTAACTTTAAGAACAATTAATTTTATTGAATAGGTTTATTACTCAATTACTGTGTCTGAATTCTATTAGACTTGTTAAATGATAAAACACTTGTTACTCATTTCAATTGTTCACTTTTTCTTTATTGTATTTATACATTGTTAATTAGATTTTTTTTATGGACACTTTCATGGCAGAATCCTCCCATCAGGTGAAATTGTATTCATATCACTAATATATAGATCTACTGTGTGTGTGTGTGTGTGTGTGTGTGTGTGTGTGTGTGTGTGTGTGTGTGTGTGTGTGTGTGTGAGAGAGAGATAAATAAAGCAAAAAAATATATAAAAATTGTTACATTTTTACAATATCGTACAGCCCTAGTTTGGACATTACTGAAAGCGCACCTTCTGAAGCGGTGTTAGACTAAACGCCTTTCTGTTTGACTACAAGAAAAAAAAATCTTTATTATTTTGTTTATTGCTAAATTATCAGCCGATTTCTAACTACTCTTGACTATTTCAATGTTCTGAAAAGCTCCTCGTGTCCATGTTCATCATTTCTTTTAATTAAACAAATAAAATGAAACCGGTTTATTTCCCTTTTAGGGAAACAAAAGCAAGAGAAATGCATAGCAGAGTAGCTGGAAGCAGTGATAATAAAACTACTTGTATTGTTTTGTTTTTGCAATCAGGAGTTGGAAAAATCTTGAATACTGTGGTCAGGAACGTGAAAATGCGGATAATATGTCCTGTGCAGGTTTCTAGCTGGAGTCTTGTCGCATGTTGAAGGTGTAGTTAAGAGTAATGGATAAGTCTGTGGTGCAACTGACCAGTATTACTCCAAATGGCATTAATAAACAAACATTTATGAAACTTCTGCCATCTATCTATCTATCTATCTATCTATCTATCTATCTATCTATCTATCTATCTATCTATCTATCTATCTATCTATCTATAAAAAAGACCGGTAAAGGTATCTATTTATACAACATTCCCTGCTGAGACAAAACCAGGGGCAGCATTCACAAAATATGTATATCTTAAGAAAGAAGATAAGAAAAGGTAAGAAACATCAAGATATTTTATCTGAAGAAATCTGAACAAAGTGTAATTCTCAACTGTGCAGTTAGAACATTTTATTATAAAGGTAAAGCATTAGCAGGGACTGAATTCACAAAACTGTTAAGTACTAAATAATACAACAACAAAGGTGTGTTTTAAATTATTTCACATCATTTCTATATTATTAAGAGGAGTTTTGGTTCTAACCAACATTTCGAATTGATATAATAGAAACGGCTTCTATTTCTCACAGCTCAACATGTGAAACCTATGACAGTGATCGACTCAGGTAAACCTCGTGTGCTTTATTCAGTGCTAAATGCTAACAATGTGAGTTTGAATAGATTCTAAATCTAACCGTTTCGTGAGTGAGTGCATATTCTGGGTTTCTGAATGGCTGTATTTACATTTGTCAAGTTTCGTCTGGTGCAAACAGCCAAACTGCTCATTACTGCGTATCTTGTCACAAAGCGTGTTGTTATGACACGCAGTTACAATGTAACCTGCTCACCTAATGTTTACGCTCAAAATATTTATATCTTTTGCTAATTAATAACCTCATGAGGAACTGAATTGGTCTCATTTCGACGTCTGATACTGTCTATTTCGGTCACGGACGCATGCTTTCAGAGTCTTTCTGAATGAATGAAATGCTCAGTTTTCCAACAAGACAACCCGGAGTGCTGAAATATAATTGGCTAAACTGGCATTGTGCAGGTTAAATTTACCTAAACAAAGACAGCATTCTGGCACGGAAAAAACATTTTCAAAGCAGAATATCTGACTTCAGCATTGTTTTTCAGTTAAACAAGTATGTCCACTTGGGATGTTTCTTAAATATCTGCACACATATTATGGTATTTTTATGCTTTAGAAGAGTCAAAAACGTATATACAGCACCATTAATACGTTCCTTTATCTATAAAATCCCTTCTGTAATTGTTGTAAATTAAAATGACCCATTTTTGTAAACTGATTAGGGCTGGGTGAATATCGGACACCTACTAATCAGTAGCTAATCAGTTTTCAATTATTAGTGATACTGTAGAGTGTGTGTGCATAAAAGAGAGTGAGAAGATTTGTGTGTGTGTGTGTGTGTGTGTGTG
>CAIGQZ010001236.1:2944239-2981041 GCA_903798205.1 Danio tinwini
ACATGGCAGCAACTCAATGCATTTAGGCATGTAGACATGGTCAAGACGATCTGCTGCAGTTCAAACGGAGCATCAGAACGGGGAAGAAAGATTATTTAAGTGACTTTGAACATGGCATGGTTTTTGATGCCAGTTGGGCTGGTCTGACTATTTCAGAAACTGCTGATCTACTGGGATTTTCACACACAACCATCTCTAGGGTTTACAGTGAATACAACACGTTCAACCTTGAGGCGGATGAGGTACAGCAGCAGATAACCACACCGGGTGCTTCTCCTGTCAGCTAAGAACAGGAAACTAATGCTATGATTCACACAGGCGCACCAAAATTGGACAATAGAAGATTGGAAAAACGTTGCCCGGTCTGATGAGTCTCGATTTCTGCTACAACATTCAGATAGGGTCAGAATTGGGTGTCAACAACATGAAAGCTTAATTCATCCTGCCTTGCATCAACGGTTCAGGCTAGTGGTGGTGGTGTAATGGTGTGGGGGATATTTTCTTGGCACACTTTGGGCCCATGAATACCAATTGAGCATCGCATCAACGGCACAGCCCACCGGAGTATTGTTGTTGACCATGCCCATCCCTTTATGACCACAGTGTACCCATCTTCTGATAGCTACTTGCAGCAGGATAACGCTCCAGTCACCAGAGCTCAATCCAATAGAGCACCTTTAGGATGTGGTAAAATGGGAGATTTGCATCATGGATGTGCAGCTGACAAATCTGCAGCAACTGCGTGATGCTATCATGACTGTATGGACCAAAATCTCTGAGGAACATTTCCCAGTACCTTGTTTAATCTATGCCACGAAGGATCAAGGCAGTTCTGAATGCAAAAAGGGGTCCAACTCAGTATCAGTAAAGTGTACCAAATAAAGTGGCCGGTGAGAGTATTTATACACAATTCATATTTCAAAGAGCAAAAATAAGAGAAGGTTAAAAAAAAAAAAAAAAGATTATGTAGAACTTATTAGTAAACAAATATCAGTCAAAGACGCTTGATTTAAGAGCCATTATTAAAACATTAAACTGTATTAAAATATCTTTCAGATACATTTTTAGAACCACAAATACATTGTCATCGTCCACTTAATCCAGTCACTCTGGCTGATTTAAGGGTGTTGAAGCACCAGACAAACAGAGAAATCCCTGCTTAACATATTGACTGTGTGGAACAGCAGTAAAATGAGGAGGAGAAGAGCCTTTCACTGCATTCAATAAACACAAATCTGTCTTATTGAAGAGCAAATGTCACTCTCAATCAACACCTCTTATTAACTGGGCCAATCTGCCACCACAACATTAATGCTTTTGTTTTTACAATTTAAGCAAGCAGATCAGAGCCGTTCTGAATAACACTGACCTGACTCCTACTGCACACCACAATATAAATTGGCATGTGCAACAGTATACATTATACAACTCAGAATGCTGAATACAATTGTATGGCAATGCAGTTATTTGGTACTTAAAGGGGACCTATTATGTAAAAATAGTTTTTATAATGGGTTTAAACCCTTGTGACACAACAGTCTGAGAGTACATCCAGCTTCTAAAATGGTACATGTATACATAAAATATTTATGTTTATACATAAAAGATTTTTTATAAAATCACACTTGATAAAAACAGTCTGCAGAAACACTGACTGACATTCTCCACTTGTACATGTCATCAGAGGAGGAAAGCCCCACCCATTAGTGACGACCTTTCCCCTTATCAGCATAGGACGTTATTTTTGTTTTTTAATCTGCCACTATGCTGACACACAGGCATTTGTTCCTTTCCACACTAATGATATTTACACAACATATTATTGACAAATAATGGAGTATTTTCAAGCAGTTCTTTGCACAACATATACATTTCTCCAGATGAGCTTCCCTCTTCATTATATTGTCCACCTGAGATTGAATCCCGTCTCATCAGCTTCAGCAAAACTCCCGTTACAGAACAGATGTGTCTAATTATTTAACCATGTTATTGGTTTATTCCTGAGCGGTTCATAAACAGACCTCAGCAGCACAAGCAAACGTCGAGACAGAGACGATTGGGACAATAACTGGTAGAAAAAGCAGGAGACTCACAAGTTAACTTAAATAGTCGGTTCATATTTGAGCTGGTATCCAGATGTGGTAAAACAAACTTGAGTCATGTTTTAACAGAGGGGCAAACCCTTTCACAAAGAGCTATAACTTTGTTTTCCCTTAATAATAAAAAAATAAATTAAAAATTTTCAATTTTCAAACTAATTTAAATATCAGTCAAAGATAACACGTAAACATTATGAAGATCTGAAACATTACTATGACAAAACATGTAAAAAAATAAGAACAATAAGGGGCAAACACTTACACCACTGTGTATATTATTTAAAATCATTAAAAAAAATTAAGTTTATAAAAGTTAATAAAACAAAATGTAAAAATACTTTTGTAAGAGGAACTACTTTCTTCTGCTATTCATTCACTTCTGCAGCTGACGTCAGAACAGCAGAAACCATTGCTACTTTACAATCACTTTAGAGCTAGTGTTTGAATGATTCTCTAGCGTAATGTCTAAAGTGATGATAAAACAGGTGATTTTGCTCACATTTTAAGATTATAAGACTAAACAGCATGAAATGCCATCAAATCTACAGATATTACCCAGTATTTCTCTGTTCCAATCGGGAGATCACAATAGTTAAGCCAGAAAAAGCCAAAGCAACACTAACACTACCAGATCACTCTAGTGTTTGTGATAAGGAAACACACTAAACACATGCAGCTATTTCTTTTCACTGGACTATTCTGCAGCAACAAAAGCAGGAGACGCAGTAAAAACAAACAGATGACCAACTCAAAAAGTAACTTAAGGTTATACAAAGAGGAGCCAACACAAAATACACACATTCCTGATAACTGACTCCCATCTTACACTCAATACACTACAATTACTATGATATAAAAAAAGCCCTACAACATACAAGAGAGATTGACTTAAGCCCTGCTCACACTGTAAGATTTCAGCCGAGGTTTTGTCATCAGAGACAAATTTGGGAAATCCTAAGATTCCTGAAATTCTAGGCTAAAATCTGTGATCTTTGATCGTTGGTTTGACGTTCACAGACAGCCGCTTTGTGACCAGATCAAATTCTCTCTCCGATGAAGTTCTGGCAGTGTCAGAAGATTTCAGACACTTTCCTGCAGTGTGACAGCTGCTATGAGCATCAATCCAAGAACTAATAGGAGCGCCGAATATAATGATGTGATTCATGTGTTAATTCAAATGACTGCAGGCAAATGTCAAAACAGTTTCTTTTCTTCCTGGTTTTATTATTGAGATACGCTGAGTGCAAAATTGCCGCTACAGTTTGTTTACATTTGCTGTGAGGGATCATTTCAGAACGCAGTATAGTGAAAGTGTCGCGGGTGGATGACGTCATGATGTTGATCCATGACATGATGTCCGGGAGCATTTTCTTCCATGTTTGGTGCATCTTCATTGTCGTTCAGTCTGACTTTATGACAGCTGAGATCATACAGTGTGACATGAGAGCCATGTTGGTGCAGTCTGCCATGCCACAATCGTTCAGGAATATAACACACACACACACACACACACACACAGTGAGCCGGCCTTTAGTCACCAGTTTAATAATGATTTGATCAGCTGTAGTTTAAATTTTATGTTAAATTTTAAATTTTATGTTAAATTTTCCTCTTAATTATGTGGTCTCTGTCGCCATCTTGTGGATGGACAATGTCAACAGTCTTTGCTCTGCTTAATGACAGGCTAATGGCCGCTGACGCGCTGTCTCTCAAAAATTATAATAAATTTACAATAGGCACCATCCTTATAAACAAACTGAATAATTGCAATCTAAACAACTACATTCTCGACAAAAAAATAAAAAAAGCCTCAAAAGTATATTGTTGTCCAACAGCTGCAATATGTCAAACTGTAGAGTGCCCTCTGCTTGTTGCTGTATGTGGGCGGAGTAATACACAAGGGTGAAGAGGCTGGACTAGTGCTGTTATTTGCAAAAATTGCACGGTTATCAGCCAATCTGATTCAAGAACTGTTGTGCTCAATTACATACATACATGCTTATTAAAATCATAAGTTGTAATTGGAAGAGTTAAGATGCCGAATATGCTTTATACAACAGTAAAACATGGCTGTTCATTTTCAGAAGTTGATACCTTCTTTACTCTGAAATAATCAATTATTTTGGTTATTCAATATGTAATGCGATATTTTATCAATATAAATCACATTACTTTAGCATGTCATCACAGATCACAATTTTCTTCAACATGGCACAGTTAAAACCATGGATTAAATTGCAGGAATTTAAGGGAAGGCATTTCTAAGAGCAGAAGATTAAGAGACATATGAGAGGTCAACGTCGACACTAAAAGCCCAAGATTGATCGTTCATTTAAAACTTGGAGTGAACAAAGTGTGTATTAACAAGAGATGTAATTTCAGCTCGACTCTCAATGATAATGAACGCAAATCACATTAGACACTCCTGCAGTTTCTCTTCCAAAACACAGACATCAGACTAATACAAGGACGTCCACTGCTGCCCATCTGCATCTGATTAGAAAAACACTCATACGGATATGAACACACACAGGCACACACACCTACTGTACACAGCCATCTTTATGGGGACTTCAAATCCAACAAGGCACCTGATTGTTAAAATGATATAAAAAAAGATAAAAAAAAAACACATGTCAAAAATGCTAATTAATATGAGGTCTATTGATTACCTTGATGTTAAAAAGACATCAGATTGACATCTAACAGGATAGTCGCCAGTATTAGATGTCAATTGGATGTCATTTTCACATCAGGGTAGTTTACATGGGGCGGCACAGTGGCTCAGTGGTTAGCACAGTCACCTCACAGCAAGAAGGTTGCTGGTTTCCCCCAAAGACATGCAGTATAAGTTAATAGTGGGTGAATATCGTAGAGTATGAGTGTGTGGGAATGAGTGTGTATAGGTGTTTCCCAGAACTGGATTATGGCTGGAAGGCATGGATGTCACTAGCCTGGTACAGAGGCTATAACAACATTCTTTTCGAAATTGAAGAGTGGAAGGTGGGAAGGGATGTTGTGGCGGCCAAAACTCTAAAAGCAGTGAAATGATAATAAATCGTTTATTACGTTTGATTAGGCCCCCTTATCCCCCCCCCAGCGGCACCCCTGCTGGAAGGGCATCCTTTGCGTAAACAACATATGCTAAAATAGTTGGCAGTTCATTCTGCTGTGGCAACACATGATAATCAGGGACTAAGGCGAAGGAAAATGAATGAAGGAAAATTAATGAATGAATATAGTTATCATGCATCATAGGCATATAAATTTCAGTCTAAATGTGTAATTAAAGCTTTCAGATTAGGGCTGCACGATTTCTGGAAAAATTTAAATTGCATAAATTATAATAAACGGTCTACGAGCATAGATAAATACAAGGTGGGCTATTTATATGGATACACCTTAATAAAATGGGAATGGTTTCATGAATACGGTTTCCTGAAAAGTGGATTGGTCGTCGTGGGCCATTCAAATGGCCCCCCAAGGTCTCCCGATCTGACTCCCCTTATCTTTGGGGTCATCTGAAGGCAATTGTCTATGTAATTTAAGGTGTATCCATATAAAATGGCCCACTCTAGACCATAAAGAAAAAAGCTAGAAATACGTTTTATTGCTTTCCAAGGAGTTTAACAGTATTTAGCTATAGTAATTGAATAATCAAATACAAAATACTGCGTAGTCTTCGTTAGATATAAAAAAAAAAATAATAAAATCAACATTTGCTTATCCTGCGATGTGACTATTACGAACAATCCCATTGTGATATTGATGCTAAAACACGGTGCTTAAAGTCGTAAATTGCAAGGTCCCGGAACAGATCAGGGTAAGGGATGCATCATATTACCAAAGGAGAGAGAGGTGTAGTGAACGAAAGTGAAGTGCGGGGGTGTATGTGAGGAGGGGGATTGATAAAATGAGGTGCCGGATCAGAGGTGAAAATCTTGTTCAGCCCCAATTCAAAGAAATAAATCTTTTCTTATATTATAATACATTCACCACCAACTATTCCAGAAAATGTTTTGTGCAGAGGATTCCCTTCAAACCGCAACCTAACACTGGAAAACAGCTATACACACACTTCCATTCACACACACACACACACACACACACTACGGCCAATTTAGCTCATCCAATTCACTCTTAGCATGTCTTTGGACTGCGGGGCACTCTGAGGAAACCCACGCCAACACGGGGAGAACATGCAAACTCCACACAGAAATGCCAACTGACCCGCTGGGAACCAGCTACCTTCTTGCTGATTATAATACTTTTTGGGTGGTCATTTTGGTGGTCACAAGGGCATCGACGTAGGAATATCAAATAGGCGTCAAGGTTCCATCAAATCGATTTGCATTTGACGTGGGTTTTTTTTATGATGTTTTCTTTTCACATCAAGGTGCCAGCTGGGATAGACAAAATGATTTTTTTTTTACTTAAACTGTATAATCTGTCCCCTTCCCCTAAAACCAACCCTTAAAAGAAAACAATCTGCATTGTTACATTGTTTTGTTGTAGATTACGCAGAATGACGTATTTTGACAGAGGACCACATGTCCCCACAAGTATAGCAATACCAGTAAATTTTGCCCTTGTGGAGACATTTCCCCACAACATGAAGAATACAAGATAGCCTACACACACACTCTCTCCCTCTCATAAACACACTCTCACTCACTCCATTAATCCAGTGGTAATTTGCCTTCACTTGCTACCAGCCTGAACAAATCGTTCTGTCTCAGGAAAACATTTGCAAGAAGCGCAAGAGAAACATGAGGCTAATTGTGGGAGAGGAGCATTAGGACGCAGCAGGACGCCCGTTACCGGAAGCTGTAGAGAATCAGCCCGGATTACATCCCATAACACCGGCCAAACGCTGCCCGACAGAGCAGGATCAGGATCTGAGTGGATTACAACGGGACACCACAGCCCTCAAATCACCACAATATCCTATCAAGATAAGACTTCACAGGGATTGAGGATCTGAGCACGCTCACATGGAGTCCACACCAATGCACAATCATATTCTGGCAACCCTTATACATTCTAGTCTTTCTGTATGCTATTCTGCTATATTCTATACAAAGCCCATGTTCTGTGTATGCATTGACCAGCTGGGACTGGTATGGCATTTTTTTATACTTTGTTTTGTTCTGTAAAATGTTTGAATGTATACAAATATTCAGAGACGGCAGTGATTATAATAAATGTATTTAATTTTTTTAAAAAGGAGCTGGAAATACGGTCCTGTTCAGATACATATTAACAGGTGCTCATCTTTGTTTAAAAATATGCAATTTTAATTGAAGTCGAGCAGTCATATACTCCATTCTATATATAGATTCAAGTTTTTCTATACACCGGGGGGTGTAATTTTCCCAGGTCTGCGCACGCAACAAATGGGCAGGGCTTGAGTTTCGTATCAACTTCACGGTAAATACTCGTTATCCCGACAATTCATTTGAACAACTGAGTAGACTCTTTTTTTTTTTTTTAGATGAATCAATAGTTTTTAAACAGTGCACTTTCAGATTTAAGCTTAAGCTGGATATTTCACTTCACTTAGAGTGGTGTTACACAGTGCATGGGAGGTCATTTTCAAAAACTCATAATAGGGGCTCTTTAAGTGTTCTCCTAGACTTCAGTTCATGGCACCAGGTAAACATGATAGGGACACTTCCCTGCTTCAGCCTATGTAACCCAGTGAGCAATAAAACAACGCAGTCCCCTGTAGCACACCCTTGTGTTGTCTGTAATAGTGTTGTCCCCTGAAATATTAAAAACGTGAATGTTCCGCTAACATTTAAGCACAGTTGAGCACGTTCTTAACCACAGCTAATTCGCTATAGTAGTCACCAGTGCTCAACAGAAATGACTGTGATTGGCCGTGAAGTTCACTGCTCTTCACAGAGTGTAAACACATATACAGGGACACTGGAACATTTTTAAAGCTGTGAAGTTGATAGCTCGTCTGTGTTTGCACTCGGTAAACTACGGTAAAGTGCAGTGAACTGATGACCTTCACGACCAATCACAGTCATTTCTGTTGAGAATGTTTATTTTATTTCAGTACCAAAATTCAGTATCGTGACAAGTCTAACATAGTGAAAAAATCAGTTCATTAACTCGAGTTTGATAATTGCCATCTAAAACGGGTGTTTGGGAAAGAAAACGTTAGCCAACTAGTGCCATTTTCCTTAGTGAAAATAACAAGGGAAATCAGACCTAATTTTCAGCTATCCATTCAGAACGGACCTTCGTGTCATTTGGAAGGCGGTGAATTGATAAATGTGTCACTGTCTTCGCCAAGACAAATGGCCAGGTACACAGCATTCCTGTGACTCCAGGCTATACTTCCGGGTTTCTTCCCACCGCAGCCTAGATTTTGCTTGTAAAATGGTGGCCGTGAGAAATCAGTCTATGATCATAACCTTCTCTTTTAATATGGATTCTCTTTATTAACTGCAACACTTTTAAAAATAAAATGCAACACTTATTTTCTTGTGTTTTGTTTATATGTACATTCGTAAAAAAAAAAAAAAAAAAAAAAAAAAAAAACACGCATAAGCCACTTGATGCACAAATCACAGTGCAAAAACACAACTTAACTTAAAATATATAATAATAATTATAATAATAAAATAATATTATTGTTAATAATAATCATTTAAATGTTTTCAATTAGTTTCTAATTGCATACATTTTTTTTAAGTTAGATTTTCTGTAAATATACAGTATATGCCATTTTATATTTGTGCGTTTATAAAAATGTTCCATTACACTCCATAATCAGGCTAATGATTGTTGAATATTTTAGCCTCATTTTGAATATAAACAAAGTCCCTTTAAGAATTCTATAGTCTTTGGTTATAAGCATGTGCCTTGAGCAAATTTAATTGTTGCAAGTGTTGTTGTTGTTATTATTATTATTAATGATCATATTAACCGTCAATATGTAAAAGAGGATGCATCACGGACATTTAAACACGTGAAAAACATTCACTTTTTCAATTCAAGTTGCATTATATAAAGAGTTGTTATACAAAGATAATACATTATACAAAGATTACATTTATGTATTATTATAAGACTATTTAGTTTAACAAGAAAATTTGTGAGAACCTTGAAAATGATAACAGGGTATCTGTGATTGGGGTTAATATGACTCTCTCTCGTTTCAAGATGCACACCAATAGGAGTTTCTTATGTTAAAAAGAACTTATAAAAGCTCTTTAAATACTCTAATTTAACTAAAGCCCACCATAGTAAAAATGTGTTAATGTTAACTTGAAGTGTGATATTTTGGAACTAATTTTGTACTTGGTATATTTTAATTTGTAGGCTATTAAATCATCATGACGTATAGCTTCTACTGTATTTTCATGTGCTAAATTGGAAACTACTTCAACTGTACTTGGTATGCTTTAATGCCTATATAAATTCATCACATGCTTGTGCACATACATATACACACACACACACATATACATACACACACACATATACATACATACATATATATATATACACATACATACATACATACAGCTTCTTTTTTTATTAAATGTGCGCAATTGGTGGTTCATTTCACTGTCGTGACCCCTGATAAGTGAAGGGACTAAGCTGAAAAGTGAGTGAGTGGATACACTACTTTTGAATCAATTGTTGTATTTTCCATATTTATTTTACGTTGAGCCCGTCAGTATAGATAAAATGTTCAAAACTAACCAATACAAATCAGAATTACAGTTTTTATTATTTGCCAATTAACATTAAATTGATAAAACATCTAAAACGGAAACACTGCAAACTCAAAGAAAAGGACAAAGATAACAGCGGCCTTTGTTGTCCATAGCTGTCCATCCTGACAAGAGCTCTTTTTTGTTTATTTCTTTACGCGGTGTTGTCAGATTGAAAATGTCAAAGTATCGTACCAAAAGGGGGGGTACACGAGTCAAACAGCACAGATATTATCTAGACAAAAAGCGTTGACATGTATGTCAATAACGTAAATTACCACAATAAGTAAAAACAACAGCAAGAACAATCAGGCGTACCTTAGCCGAGTAGGAAGGTTCAAATTCCACCTGCGTGTTGCCAGATGTTGTGGGATTCATTTTGCGGTACAAATTGGATGCCGTCATGGACTGCATCATGGTGCTGGGTTGTCTTGAAAGCAGTGCCCCCTCTCGAATTTAACACACTCTTAGGTGTGCACGAGCCCATTCGGACTATTTGTAACGAGCCAATTTCGTGGATTTGTTTGATGAGTATAACCTTGGAAGAAAAAAAAAAAAAAAAGGTTCACAGTGACGCATTTAAATAGGAAAAACGAGAACATCAAGGGCAAACTCCCCTGTCCTTCTCGCATTTCTTTTCAGCACTAAATGTTTTATACCTTGATTAAACGACCTCAACCTGAAAACTACTGACCTAAGCAACTCGTTTGAGCCTATTCTCCATGTTGACTGGGTGAGGGTGAGATAGAAAACGTGTGTAACACTTTCACCTCATAGACAGTAAACAAAAGATGCAGCTAGATCAATAAGAAGCCCTAAGATTACAATCAAATTCATTTTAAATGCCATACATTTCTGAAATTGATGTACATAAGGTCTAAATTACTGTACGTCTGGCAACACATTTAACACCCGATTTAAACTTGAATAAACTCAAGACAATGCAAATTTAAGGACTTGATTTAGCACTTACCTGTAGATTGAGCCTGACTCCGACCAATTTTAGCTTTGTTAAGTTGCTTTCATTGCCGCTTTCATATGGTGAGAACTCCATTATGGCCATTTTTCTTTAGGGAGTCAAGTTAAAGTAATTTTTGTTACTTCAACTGTTTTTCATCAAACTAAAGCCAAACTTGGTCTTGGATGTCCTGCTGGGTTTAGCTTCACACCTGCCAGGAAGTTTCTAGTATATCTCATAAGAGCTTGATTAGCTGGTTTAGGTGTGTTTGATTAGGGTTGGAGCTAAACTCTACACAACACCGGCCCTCCAGGACCAAGTTTAGACACCCCTGAACTAAGGACTACATTTACATCTGATAATATGAAGGAGAAACCAAAAATAAACAACACATAGATTCATCAAATCCACTTATCACGCAAATGTTTTACTGTTTTTATTTATTTATTTATTTTAATGCATGAAAGACATACAAAAAGCCAGAGGTGTACATAAAAAAAATAAAAGTATAACAGAGTTATACAACAGAACAAAAGTCAACAGGTAAAACAAAATAAATAAAGGAAAAAAAATATTACCAATAATGCTAGGCCTTGCTAACTCACAACAACTTAAACAAGTCTAACAAATACACCATTTTAACTGCTATTTTTGTTTGTACTCTCCTTAATGGTATTCATATAAATATCTAGTTCTTTTAATACGACTGAGAAAAGAGGTTTCTGACTGCTACATTTATGATGGATAGGAAACTTAAAGTGTTATCAAAAGAGTGATCACATATGCTTCATTTCCAACTTCTTATCGTGACAATCTTTTTTGGTCTAGGTGACCGTAACAGAAAATAAATGATTGGTGATGTGCAACAGCTGGAAAAAGAGAGAGAACTCATCTCCTCAAACAGAAAGGCAACACTCTCAGAATAAAGGTACGAGAGCTGTCACTAAGGTGGTACCTCAAAAGTATATATTAGTACCTACAAATTTTAAGAGAAACACTTTTGTACTTTTTAGATACTAATATGTACCTTTGAAGTATAAATATGGACCTTTTAGGTACAAAAAAAAAGGTTTTCTGAAGGTGCAGCTGACGTGCAGCGAGGGGTTTGCGTCTTTAATAATATACGACAATTTGCATTCATTAAAAATTAAGAATAATTAATAAATCCATATGAAACTGTCCCCTAAAAGTCATGTTGCATCTTTAGTTTCGGGCTCAGGCGTGCTTTGCACTCACACTACAGGAGTACCGCACCAAAACCCAAGTGAACCGCGCTCTGGCACACCTCTTCCAACCCGAACCGGCCAACTGAACTGCGCCTGAGTCCGATTTCAGAGCACGCCCTTTTTGTGAATGCGCCCTGAAAGACCTCATAAATCAATGCTCTCAAACTCAATTCATTGATGGCCGCAGCTCTGCATATTTCAGCTCCAACCACCTCCAACTTACACTTTCCTAACGGTCTCTAGTAGTCTTGAACACCTTGATTAGTTGCATCAGCTGTGTTTGATTAGGGTTGGAGCAAAACTGTGCAGAGCTGCGGCCTTCCAGGAATCCAGTATGAGACCTATGTCATAAAGAAACAATACTAGAAGAAATTGCTCCAATTAGCAACTCGTTAGGCAGGCATGGGCAAACTCGGTCCTGGAGAGCCTGTGTCCTGCACAGTTTAGCTCCAACTCTGATCAAACGCACCTGCTTATAGATAGATAATTAGTGATCTTGGAGGCACTGGTTTGCACGTGTGTTTGATTAGAGTTGGAGCTAAACTATGCAGGACACCGGCCCTCCAGGACAGAGCTTGCCCACCCCTGCTTTAGAGCCTATTCTCCAAGTTGACTAAGTGAGGGTGAGATAGAAAACGTGCGTAACACTTTCTCCTCATAGACAGTAAACAAAAGATGCAGCTAGATCAATAAGAAGCCCTAAGATTACAATCAAATTCATTTTAAATGCCATAAATTTCTGAAATTATTAAGATTTTTTTTTTGATCGTGCAGAGGATGAAATGATCATACAAATAAGATAATCATCGTACGTCTGGCAACACTTTTTATACCTGATTTAATTTAAACTGGAATAAACTCAAGACAAGGCAAATTTAAGGACTTGATATAGCACTTACCTGTAGATTGAGCCTTAGTCTGAACAATTTTGGCCAGAGTAATTACAGAGGAATATTCCTTTGGGGTTACAGGAAAATGTTTGTACTGTTGAGCTCATGAATTCCCTCCAAAATGATGTCACTTCCTGAAGAATGTCGTCATTAATGATGTGGATGTTAATTTGTTTGATTTTTTTTTTCTTCCAAAAGCCCAAAGGATGAATGTGGAAAGTCAAACAAAGTTAATCATTAAAATTTTACAACACATAAAAAAAGCATTTTAATTAAAGTAAAAATAAATATTGTTTATAAATTGCACTTTTCGTGTTTAGTATAATAAAAATAGACATTTTAACATTATATACACTCACCGGCCACTTTATTAGGTACACCTCACGTTCAGAGATGCTCTTCTGCATACCTCGGTTGTGACGTTCAGCTGGAACCAGTTTGGCCATTCTCCTCTGACATCAACAAGGCATTTGTGCCCACAGCACTGCCGCTCACTGGATATTTTCTCTTTTTCAGACCATTCTCTGTAAACCCTGGAGATGGTTGTGCGGGAAAATCCCAGTAGATCAGCAGTTTCTGAAATACTCAGACCAGCCCGTCTGGCTCCAACAACCATGCCATGTTCAAAGTGACTTTAATCACCTTTCTTCCCCATTCTTATGCTCGGTTTGAACTGCAGCAGATCATCTTGACCATGTCTACATGCCTAAATGCATTGAGTTGCTGCAATGTGATTGGCTGATTAACGAGCAGTTGTACCTAATAAAGTGGCCGGTGAGTGTATTAAGATATTTAGACAAAATATTATTGATTAAAAAAGCATGGCATAGAAATATTTCCTGTTTGTCATGCCCTGTTAAATGTTAATAAACTGTACAAAAATGGCAGGACGGTCCAAAGAAAAGAAGTTAAATCACTTAAAATTGACCCATGCGCGTTTAGTATATTTTCATAGTGTGGTAGAAGTAGAACAGCTGATGACTTCCATTTATACATTTGGGTTATAATGTTTTATTCAATATATTACAAGCAGCTGCATTGAATAAATGACTCCACACTGAGTTCAAGCCTTATATTTAATCGTTCAGTAACCGCACAGCGCGCATTGCCTTCCTTTGAGCACATTTTAGCACAATGAGCAACATATTTATCAAGAATCAGTGTTTATGAGGAATATTTAGTCTCCGTTTATGTGATTGATCTGCCCATCTGCCTTGTATAAGCGCTGCAGTGGAGCTCAAGCTGAAGGTGAGATTTGATCAGAGATTTCAGTTTTGCTGACAGAGAACTGAGAGACTGATGTCTGAAAACACTGAACTCTACTTACCTTACATTCAGCACACAAACACACACAACTGACTGACACTTTCCATCAACAAGGTACAATTATAGCCTGCAGACTGTATTTATTTATTTATAATTACCTGCAAAAATGACTTATAGCAGTGTTTCATTTTGTCAAAAACCAGTTCTATTTAGTTTGGGTTTAAAAGTGATTTCGTACAAACAAATCATATACACTCACCGGCCACTTTATTAGGTACACCTTACTAGTACCGGGTTGGACTCCTTTTGCCTTCAGAACTGCCTAAATCCTTTGTGGCATAGATTCAACAAGGTACTGGAAATATTCCTCAGAGATTTTGCTTCACATTGGCATGATAGTATCCCGCAGTTACAGCAGATTTGTCGGCTGCACATCCATGATGCAAATCTCCCATTGCACCACATCCCAAAGGTGCTCTTGGATTGAGTTCTGGTGACTATGGAGGCCATTTGAGTACAGTGAACTCATTGTCATGTTAAAAAAAAAACAATCTGAGATGATTCGCGCTTTATGACATGGTGCGTTATCCTGCCGGAAGTAGTCATCAGAAGATGGGTACACTGTGGTCATAAAGAGATGGACATGGTCAGCAACAATACTCAGGTAGGCTGTGGCGTTGACACAAATCTCAATTGGTACTAACAGACCCAAAGTGTGCCAAGACAATATCCCCCACACCATTACACCACCACCACCAGCCTGAACCGTTAATACAAGACAGTATGGATCTATGCTTTTATGGTGTTGATGCCAAATTCTGACCCTACTATCCGTATGTCGCAACTAAAACCGAGACTCATCAGACCAGGCAACGTTTCTCCAATCTTCAGTTGTTCAATTTTGGTGAGCCTGTGCGAATTGTAGCCTCAGTTTCCTGTTCTTAACTGACAGGAGTGGCACCAGATGTGGTCTTCTGCTGCTGTAACCCATCTACCTCAAGGTTGGACATGTTGTGCGTTCAGAGATGCTCGTCTGCAGACCTCAGCTGTAACGAGTGGTTATTTGAGTTACTGTTGCCTTTCCACCATCTCAAACCAGTTTGGCCATTCTCCTCTGACATCAACAAGGCATTTGCGCCCACAGAACTGCCGCTCACTGGATATTTTCTCTTTTTCAGACCGTTCTCTGTAAACCCTAGAGATGGTTGTGCGGGAAAATCCCAGTAGATCAGCAGTTTCTGAAATAATCAGACCAGCCTGTCTGGCACCAACAACCATGCCATGTTCAAAGTGACTTTAATCACCTTTCTTCCCCATTCTTATGCTCGGTTTAAACTGCAGCAGATCGTCTTGACCATGTCTACATGCCTAAATGTATTGAGTTGCTGCAATGTGATTGGCTGATTAACGAGCAGTTGTACCTAATAAAGTGGCCGGTGAGTGTATTAAGATATTTAGACAAAATATTATTAATTAAAAAAGCATGGCATAGAAATGTTTCCTGTTTGTCATGCCCTGTTAAATGTTAATAAACTGTACAAAAATGGCAGGACGGTCCAAAGAAAAGAAGTTAAATTATCAATATATTTCTGCACTTATTAATTTATCTAAAATAATAAAATAAGTGAATATATATATTTATATATTTGAAGATCTAAACTATTTTTCCCCTCAAAATTGTGCTTAAACAACAATTGTTCAACAGGTTTAGAACAACTTTGTTTTTTGTCTTACACAGGTTTTACACACAAATTTTATATACGTGATTGCTTTGCTTCTTGAAAACAAGACTATAAAAAAAAGACTGTAAAAACAAGGCTATAAGTTAATATGGGCATATGTTAGTTTATATGTATAATAAATTGTTATTATTAATAATAAATATACAAATTCCGTTGATTAAATGAAAAATAAACATTATGTTAAAAGAAAATGAGGGGAAAAATAAGAAACTTCCAAGACTGAATAATTGTAGCTAATAGTTATCGACAATTGAAAATGTTATAGCCTACGGAAGAGGACTAGGGCCAAGCATTAATAATAATAAAACAATTACATTAGCGTCAATGAAAAAAGTTATTATAATAAAACATGCTAAATTCATTTATTTATTCGGCTTAGTCCCTTGTTCATCAGATGTTGTCACAGTAGAATGAACTGCCTATAATGCGGAATTCATTCATTCATTTTCTTTTCAGCTTAGTCCCTTTAGTAATCCCACAGCGGAATGAACTGCCAACTTATCCAGCATATGTTTTACGCAGCATATGTTCACCTTCCAGCCGCAACCCATCACTGGGCAACATCCATACACACTCATCGACACACACAAACTACGGCCAATTTAGTTTACCCAATTCACCTATACCACATGTTTTTGCACTTGTGGGGGAAACCAGAGCACCCGGAGGAACATCACACAAACACGAGTAGAACATGCAAACTCCATACAGAAATGCCAACTGACCCAGCCTGGGCTCGAACCAGCGACCTTCTTGCTGTGAGGTGATTGTGCTACCCACTGCACCACTGTGCTGCTAATGCGAAATTAAACTTAAATTAAGTAAAATTTCAAGGGCAAAAATAGAGATAAAATATTGAAAACAAACTCAAACTCTGATAAAAAGTCATTAATTTTCCTAATAAAACTAGTTAAATTTTGAGGAAAAAAAGTCTGAATAAAATGCTAAAAATAATCTCATTAAACTCATTAAATTTGTGAACAAAAAAACACGTCAATAATAAATAAAATGTTGAGAATAAACTGATTAAATACAGAAAATAAAGTCGTTAATTTTCATCCTATGTAGTTTTTGTATTATTGGTGGGAGCTATTGGTTTTTTATTCATCATTACTTGACATCGACCCTAATCCTCTTCCATAATAATGGCTTTCATGCATTTAAAAAGGGATAGTTTTTTTCCCCATGCTACAGATAATTGTACTTTATCGTATGGCTCTCAGAATAAAGAAAAAAAAGGACACTAAAATGTACCATAGTGCCTACTTATGGAAAGTGAACACTTTATACTATATACCGCAATAACATCTCCCAACAATATATTATCCTTGTCTGAAATACAAGAGAAACGTCCTCAATTAAATTGTTCGCTGCATTGATTTTGAGATGCAGCCATTAACCACAGCCTAAATACCTATTACCTGTTTATTTCAATAAGATCAATACCCAGCAAACAATTTAGTGTTTATTAAACGCCTAATAGACATCTAAATGTAGACAGCTTGTCTAAAACAGGGCTAAACTTGGGCTGTCAGTGAAAATCGAGACATCTAAGGATAGTCCAAAACTAGACCAGTTGTCAAATAGACAGATTAGACAGCCTTTATATGTGTAGTCATTCAATTCTGTTTATTAGATGACTAGTCTAGTTTTGGCCTATTCTTAAACGTCTATTAGATTCTCACTGACAGGCCAAATTTAGCCTTGTTTTAGCCAAGACCACTATGTTTAGACGTCTATTAGACATCTTTTAAAAACGAAAAATGCTTGCTGGGTATGATTAAAATGGCTAATAAAAATTGCATTACTCTTATATCACAAGAAATATTGTTATCGCTCAAGAACAATATCACAGTGCATATTTTCCAAGTAACTAATCTGCAGGCCTGTTAACTGCAATTAAATAATGCAAGTATTGTTCAGCTGTTCTCACAGATCCAGGATCAGACTCCTGAATCGCAGGCTTCCCATCACTGACCTTAAACAACAGCGCCTTATGAATGGCCGCTGTCAGATTCATATTTGTGGGCTTCGTGATGCCGGTTTTGTTGAAAGTGGGTCACAGGTGTTCATTCCGTCCAGGGGAATTTATGAAGCCATTCTTCTGGGCCGCTAATTTCTGTCTGTCCTGTGGTTGTGCTTCCAGCTTTCGCGGCGTACCTATTTGTCAGAGGAATTCACATTTGGCTTATGCTGGTTGACAATTTTTCTTTTTAACCACATTAAAAATATGAAGCCATGCTCCAATTCTGGCTCTGTTTACTCCCTGAACCTTAGTGTTCATATTTTTGGTATTGCCGGCACATAATAAAAACCTGTACTGCACACACTGTAAAAACAATCCCTTCTTGTCTTCCAATGCAAATCAAGTAGGGTAACTTAATGGTTTATACCATTTTAAGTTGATTAAACATATTTCTGAGGGTTTTTTTTGGAGACAACAGCTTAATTCTTAGCTGTTGCCCCCTAAAAAACTCAAGAACTGTGTTGTTTCAGCTTATTTAAGGTAAGTAAATGGAACAAGCAGCAATGATATTTTCTTGAGTGCAGGTACTAATATGGTTACAATCTTTGCATTTGTTTCAAGTTTGAGATCTTTAATATTATCTAGGATATTAACATAACCAAACTGATCAAAAGTGAAAGGTTTATGCTGTTAAAACCTTTTTCTATTGCTAAATAATGCTGATCCTTTGAGTTTATTCATCAAATAACCCTAGAAATATACACATACCATTAAATTATTCATTTTTCTTCAGCATAGTCCCTTTATTCATCAGGGGTCGCCACAGCGAAATAAACCGCCAACTATTCCAGCGTATGTTTTACAGAGCGGATGCCCTTCCAGCTGCAACCCAGTACTGGGAAACACCCATACACACTTATTCACACCCATACACTACGGTCAATTTAGTTTATTCAATTCACCTATAGCGCATGTGTTCAGACTGTGGGAGAAAAAGGAGCACCCGGAAGAAACCCACACCAACACAGGGAGAACATGCTGACTGACCAAGCCGGAACTCGAACCAGTGACCTTCTTGCTGTGAGGTGACAGTGCTAACCACAACTTACTAATGAAATTAAACGTTTCTTTATGCAATAAATCATCATTTTAGAATCATGTCTGAAATATCATGTGACAATGAAAACTGGAGTTATGATACTGAAAATTCATCTTGGCATCCCAGTAATCATTTAAAATTTTGTTTAAGTTTTAAAATATATTAACATAGAATTAAAATTGTAATCATTTAATCATGTAAATGCAGCCTTCTAAATGCATTAAAATCTTACCAATTTCAAAACTTGTATTAAATTAATACAGTATACAATGCCTGACAAAAGTCTTGTCATCGATCCCAGTTGTAAGAGCAGCAAATAATAACTTGACTTCTAGTTGATCATTTGGAAAAGTGTCAGAAGGTCGATTTTTCAGATGAATCATCTGTTGAACTGCATCCCAATCATCACAAATACTGCAGACCTATTGGAACCTGCACAGTCCCAAAATTCTCACAGAAATCAGTCAAGATTGGTGAAGGAAAAATCATGGTTTGGGGTTATATTTAGTATGGGGTTATGCGAGAGATCTGCAGAGTGGATGGCAACATCAACAACCTGAGGTATCAAGACATTTGTGCTGCCCATTACATTACAAACCACAGGAGAGGGCAAATTCTTCAGCAGGATAGCGCTCCTTCTCATACTTTAGTCTCCACATCAACGTTTCTAAAGCAAAGAAGTTCAAGGTGCTCCAGGATTGGCCAGCCCAGTCACCAGACATGAACATTATTGAGCATGTCTGGGGTAAGATGGAGGAGGAATTGAAAATGAATCCAAAGAATCTTGATGAACTCTGGGAGTCCTGCAAGAACGCTTTCTGTGCCATTCCAGATGACTTTATTAATAAGATATTTGAGTCGTTGCAGAGATGTATAGATGCAGTCCTCCAAGCTCATGGGAGTTTTTCCACTGCAGCATGACTTTATATTCTATACTGTACATTATTTCTGTGAAATAACAGGACGTTTGTCTAAGCAAAGTCAGACTTTACTGTCCTAATTAAATAATTAAAAATCAAGGCATGATCATATTTTATTGTGATAAAATAAGCGTAATCTAGAGGCCTTTGCCTTTCATATAAGCCACTTCTGATACCAAATAATCAAATTGAAGTCATTATTTGCTGTTCCTAAAACTGGGATAGGCGACAAGACTTTTGTCAGGTAGTGTATTCATGAATTAGCTCTTTGCATAATTCACACATAATCAATATAAATAAAAACCACACGTAAAGCAAACAAAGAAAATCATCATTCCACACGTCCTCTAATCCAGTTTTATTCTTTTTCAGCAAAAGAGGAAAGGGAAAAAAAAGAAAACGAGAAAACAAAAAAAGAAAGGCTACAGAATTTTATCTTATCCATATCTTCATTATTTTTTATGTTTTTTTAATGTTAACCTAAAAAGGGCAAAGTAATGCAGCTCTATGCTTAGAGTGAGAGTTAACCAGAAACACAAAGGAGGTTAAATAAGGATTTTTTTTTTCTTAAGATACACAATATTCATCTCTTTTCTTCAGTTCTGTCCATGTCGAAATCTCAAACAAAAACTGAAGTAGTAGTAAAACCAAAAAAATTAAATTAAAACAAAAGCGCAGGGTGGAGTCGGGGGGGCTAAATTGAGACTCCGCCTTCCTCGTTCCCACCAGAGCTGAACGCATCCCTCCATAATGCCATGATGAAAGGGAAGCAAAGCAAGGAAAGACGAAAAATACAGAAAGAAAGACTAGCATGAGCAGGCAGGAGGAAGTACAGGAACTAGTGAGAATAATAAGAGCAAAGAATGAGAAAAAAAAAAACGCCGCCGAAATCTTCAGCTGCTTTAAAAGAGGCAGAGTGTATGACGACGCAAGGGCTGATGGGAGCTGTACGAGGTTACAGAGTGTGTTTATTCAGACCTGAACGAACTACAGTTCTCAGATGAGCTGTGGGCGGCCATTTTTCCCAAGCCAGACCAAAAGGGTACCGTTTGATTTCGCCAGAACGGCACATGAAAACACGGTTGTAAGTGCATTATGTGTGTGAGCGAGTGTGTGTGTGTGTGTGTGTGTGTGTAATGACCTCGGCTCTGAAGTGGCTCCCACCAATAAGAGCCAAAACAGAGCTGAGGTTTATTTCCCGAGACAGGGGGTGACTAGTGTGATCCAGGTCACCCCTCATTCCTCAGTTATCATCCGTCTGTGTGATGGAGCAGAAAAAAAATCCCTAGAAGTCTGGACCGATCGATGTGTTTCCCCTGGAGTCGATCGCAGACCAGAGCAGTTCTCCGAAAAACGGGTCTGACCTGCTGACCTGCACGTGTGAGGGACTGATAACAGAAAGTTAAGGCTGTGCGGGTTTGCCTGTGTGGCTGCTGAGGGGTCACAGGTCAGAAGTCAGAGGTCAAGCAGGGGATGTGGGGTCCTCTGAGGTGTGTTGGAGGATAAAAGATGCCACTAATGGGTGAGTGAGTGTGATCAGTAGAAATGCGTGTGTGTGTGTAGGCGTGTATGTGTATGTGTGTGTGTATTTGTGTGTGTGTGTGTGTGTGCGCGTGTGTGTGTGTGTGTGTGTGTTCAAGAGCACTCTTCTCCAATGCGCTGGCAGGTTCGGCCCACCTTGCGGTCCAGTTTCACCATCTTCAGCACGGCTTCCTCTCGGCCGCGGCCCAGATGGTCAAACATACAGTCGTGCTGCTCTGGCAATCGGTGCAACATGCAGAACACATAACCTGAGAACAAGAGAGACAGAAAAGCATCATAATGAGATGGAAGAACTGTATAAACTGCTCAAGGCCGCACTCAATTTAAAGAAACACTCCACTATTTTGGAAATAGGCTCATTTTATGGATGCCCTAGAGGTAAATTGTTGAGTTTTACCACTTTTGAATCCATTCGGGCATTTTTAGCTTAGCTTAGCATAGATCATTGAATCAGATTAGACCATTAGCATCATCTTGCACATTTTCTAAAACAAGTTTAGATAACTTTCCTATTTATAATGCTTTTGTAGTTGCATCGTGTTTTCTAGGCTGATATGGCTAGGAACTATATGAGGGTTTCTACAGGTTTCATCAAATCAAATTTGAAACCTTTTAAAACCATTATAAATGAAATTTCAGACTTACACAAGGCTAAACGATAAGGATTTTTTCAAATGGCCCAGTTAAAACATTAAAAAACCTATGTTATTGTAAAAAACATACTTCAATTGGTAAAAAATAAACAAAGTTTTGGTAAAACTTTTATTGAGGTGGAATGTTAGTGATTGGATGCATGTTGGCCCGATTGAGTAGCTTAACATGGACAAAAATTAAGACCTTATTTAAAATGATTTAAGACTTACAACTGTGATTTTAAGACTTTTTAAGACCCTGCAGATGCCCTGTATACTCTCTCTCGTACTATGGCTGCAGCAGGAGCAAAGATATTACATACTGCCTAAAAATAGTCCTCAGTTAAGTAAACTAGGTAACAATGCGGCATAATATCATTGCGCTGTTGGAACTTTGCTCCATTGTTTATTACGCCAGAATGAGAGTATAGTTCCTAGCCATATCCATTGTTTATATAAATAGGAAAACCTTTCATTTCCATCTGTAAACAATGAAACTACGGATGGATCAAGATTTAAATGTAATTACTATCAATAATAATTTATTATTATAAAATTATTATAGATTTTTTTGACATTCTGAGCGAGATGCTAATGCTCTAAACCAATTCAGTGATCTATGCCAAGCAAAAAATGCTCCTGCTAAACTGTGATCTCAGAGGGAGCACTTTTACTTTAACTTAGCATAGATCATTAAATCAGATTAGACCTTTAGCATCATCTTGCTCAAAAATATCATAAACAAGTTTAGATCATTTTCCTATTCATAACTTGACTCTTCTGTAATTACATTGTGTACTAAAACAAATGGAAAATGAATTTTTTTATTTTTTAGGCTGATATGGCTAGGAACTATACCAGGGTTTCTACAGGTTTCAAGTCAAATTTAAGACTTTTTAAGACCTTTTTAAGACCCTAATGAATTAAATTTCAGACTTCCACAAGGATAAACACTAAGGAGTTTTTCTAACGGCCCAGTTAAAACATAAAAAACATATGTTATTGTAAATATATTGGTCATAAATTGTTAATAAATAAAGTTTTGGTAAAACATTTATTGATCTGGAATGTTAGTGATTAGATGCATGTTGGCCCGATAGGGTAGCTTTACATGGACATAGGAAAAATAAGACCGGTTTAAAATGATTTAAGACTTACAACAGTGATTTTAAGACATTTTAAGGTATAAAGTTTTTTGTTTTTAAAATTTAAGAAATTAAGACTTCTTAAGACCCCATGGATACCCTGTATACTCTCATTCTGGCATCATAATCAAGGAGTTTTACTGCTGTACTATGGCTGCAGCAGGAGCAATGATATTACGCAGCGCCTGAAAATGGTCCCCAGTTAGGTAAACTAGGCAACAGAGCTGCATAATATCATTGCGCAGCTGCAATCATGGTTCCTTGTTTATTACGCCAGAAGTACAGTTCCAAGCTATATAGGCAGAGAAACTGCAACTTTTCATTTTCCATTGGTATACAATGAAACGACAGATGTGTCAAACTTTAAAAAGGAAAATGATTGAATTGCTTTTTTGACATTTTTGAGCGAGATGCTAATGTTCTAAATCAATTCAATGATCTATGCTAAGCTAAAAGTGCTTCTGCCAGACTCAGAGATCTCAGACAGAGCACGTTTAGCTTAGCTTAGCATAGATCATTGAATCGGATTAGACCATTAGCATCATCTTGCTCAAAAATATCATAAACAAGTTTAGATCATTTTCCTATTTATAACTTGACTCTTCTGTAGTCACATGGTGTACTAAAAAAATGGAAAAAAAAAAGTTGCTATTTTGTAGGCTGATATGGCTAGGAACTAAACTCTCATTCTGGCGTCATAATTAAGAATTTTTTTCTGGCATACTATGTATGGCTGCAGCAGGAGCAATGATATTACACAGTGCCGGAAAATAGTCACCAGTTAGGCAAACTAGGTAACAGCGCTGCAAAATATCATTGCGCAGATGCAATAATTGTTCCTTGCTTATTATGCCAGAATAAGTGTATAGTTTCTAGCCATATCAGCAGAGAAATTGCTTGAACAATGAAACTACAGACAAATCAAGACTTAAATAGGAAAATTATTGAAGTGATTTTTGGGCTTTTTTTTGAGCGCGATGCTAATGGTCTAATCCAACTCAATGATCTGTGCTAAACTAAAAGTACTCCTGCCAGAATCGGAGATCAGCTGAATGGATGAAAAAAGGGTCAAACTTACTGTTTAACTGTACAGGATATGATGTTGAGCCTATTTTCAAAAAAAAAAAAAAAAAGTGGAGTGTTCCTATAACGAATTTTAAAAGCATACTTGAGAGCACATCATGAGCGCACACACATCAGGAATGGCTTTGAGAAGTCACTAATTACGTCACAGTTAACTCTTCTGAAGTGTCGGTTTCTTTAATGAATGCCAGAGAGCTGGCAAAGAGATTTATAATGACCTTAGATCATTTCTAAGTGGGGAAAAAGTACATTTCAGAGGTGCTTGCCCATGTAATGCATCGCTGACATGATGAAGTGGTGTTGTGGGTGGATACTAACTGGTCAAAGTGAAAAGAGTCACTGATTCCTGAAGAGAAATATGGCTCAGATGCCACCTTCAATGCAACTCGGCATGTGTGTGTTTTAAAATAATACGAAGCTAAATAATACAAAACGCAAAAGTGAATACTTATTTACTACACTGCAAAAAATGCTTTTCTTACTTAAATTCTTTGTCTTGTTTCTAGTCCAAACATCTAAAAATTCTTACATCAAGAGAAATTTTCTAGACAAGCAAAACATATTGTCTTGTTTTAAGAAATAATATGCCAAATTGAGGTGAGTTTTTTCTTAAAACAAGCTAAATAATCTGCCAATGGGGTAAGCAAAATAATCTTACGTCAAAAGGGAAAACAAGATAATTTTGCTTACCCCATTGGCAGATTATTTTGCTTGTTTTAAGGAAAAACTGACTTAATATTGGCATATTATTTTTGAAAACAAGACATTATGCTTTGCTTGCCAAGAAAATGTTTCTTGATTTAAGAATTTTTAGATATTTGGACTAGAAACAAGACAAAAAATCTAAGACAGTCAAGCATTTTTTGCAGTGTATTTACTCACTATTGTGTGGTTCCAAACCTTTATGAGTTTCTTCTGTGATGAGATATTTTGAAGGCAAAAAAATGGTAACCATTGATTTCCATAGCAGGAAAAACACACACTATGGAAGTCAATGGTTATTGGTTTTTAGCTTTTTTCAAAATGTCTTTGTGTTCAACAGAAGAAAGAAACTTATAAATGTTTTAAATAAGTGAAGGGTGAGTAAATGATGATAGAATAAAATTTTTTGGGTGAACTAGCCCTTTAAATACAAAAAATAAAAATACCCAAGCCTCAATCATAGCATCAACTATAGACTCAAAGGGCGCAACGTGACGCAAGTAAATACAATAGAAACCACTACAATCAATAGTTTTGGCGACACTGAATGCAGCACTTTAGACACCCTACAGCTAGATATGGCTCTGGTCTCTCATCAGAAAAATCCGATGAGACCTTTCTTTTTTTTCTACTCCAAAACCAAGCAATGTCAATTTAGTTTATTGTTTGACAAAAAATATTTCTGAAATTCAGATTGTATGGCTCAGCTGTTTATAAGCCCTAAATAATTAGGGCTGCACGATATTGGAAAAAACAAACATTGCAATATATTTTTATTCTGCGATATACATTGCGAAATGAATACAATTTCACTACATGAGTTGAATAAATGTTTGTAAAGAATCTGTACTTTTAGATTGATTGGGAAGATTATGTAGGGAGACTGCATAAAGCATAATAATGTACAAGAATAGATCAATTCAATAAGGAAAAAATATACAAATTAAACAGTGTTTTATAGTTTACCGAATGTATTGTTGTATTGTTTTCCCATGTAAAATAAATATACATAATCTTCATTTTGTAAAACAGTTTCATAAAATTTATTGTTTTAATACATTTTTCAAAGTTACAACTGGTATCTTTTCCTATCCCTGAATGCTTTTAAAACCCTCACAGGCCTCAAAAAAACACTTGTGAAATGATCAATTATAATCTACACTCAACATTGCATATACTTGCGATGCGACTACACTACGAATGATCGCATTGCAATACCGATGCCAAAACGATATATTGTGCAGCTCTATAAATAATTTAAAAATAATTTATTTAACAAAAACAAAAACAGGGAAAAATATATAAAATAAATAAATACAAATAAAATCCCTTTTTAAATAAAATAAAAAATAATTTATTATTAATTAATAAATAAAAGTCTCTTCAATATCCTAAAAATAGATATGGCTCTGGTCTCTCGTTTGGTGCAATTCTTTTTTTTGTGTGTGTGTTTTTTATGACCATTTTTTCCCCCTCTCTTCCAATTTAGTGTTTTAATAATATGACAAAAAGGTAGCATTGTCTACAGATCAGCTGTTAGAGCCTAAATAATATGAAATATGATAAAGAAAGGTATGAATGAATTAATTACTAATAATTGAATAAAACAAAAAAAATAAAAGGTAGCACAATAAAATAGTTTTTCTATATGGCTTCTAAGGTGTTTTCCCACACATTTTGAGGAATAATTCATAATTAAAACATAAACTGAAAAACAATATGTTAAAAAACTCTACTAACCCTAATCAAGGCAATCAAACATGTCATATAATATCCACACAAGCAACTGCTAGCTACATAACAGAAAATAAAGTAATAAAATTAAGTTATAATTAGAGCTGGGCGATTAACCAAAAAAATAAACAAAATCGACATTCAGAACCTATAATCGATCTTATTTGAAGTCACATGACCAATTTGGAGTCATGTGACCCAGCTTTGTTAAGGCTGATGAAAGCTGCGGTCACACAGCACTTGTCTCCCCATAGAAGAAAAAAAAACAAAAAAACTTTTCTCCCCATAGACGTCATTTATACACACGCGAATGCGTCAGACCAGAAATGCAGGGTCATGCGTCAAGTTTCACAGTTCGCTGCGGTGCAAAGTTTAAGGTTGGTGAACTCTGACCTGTGAAATCGCATCACTTGACTGCGTGAGACCAATCGAGGATCAAAACATGACCTTTCTGTACAGAAATTGAAAATATGGAGCAATCACTGACTATATAAATGTCTAATTGTCTTGTGTAATTCCATCCCTTTTCGCAGCGCCGTATGACAGAATTTCGCAAGCTCAAACTCTAGTGTGACCGCAGCTTTATACTGATTTATATCGAGAGCCCGCGTATGTTCCAGCGCAGACTTCACGTGGTCGCACACACCTCGCAAAAAATGTAACTACACACTGTGAAAACGCGTAGCGCAAGCTTTGTGACTGGTCAGTTTGGAAGCGTTGACACGCGTGAGCAGTGCAGAGAGCCGCGGGACAGCAAAGAGCTGGTTGGAGCGAGTGTTTAGTGTTAAATGGGGAGTCATCCGAAGGTCATGGCGATCACTCGATGCAGATGTATAAATCAGTCTTTAAAGTCTGAAGCTGATTTATACTTCTGCAGCCACTTTCCAGCCACATCTGATCTCTGGTCAAGTAAGATGATGGACCCATTCTTGAACCTTACTTTGCACTAAATTGACAATGATCGTAAGCTGCGCCAGAGATGTCTTGAGAGGCATATTTTCCTTTACATTCAAATTATTTACATTCAAATATTTGTTTACAGAAGGTGCAAGAAATGCACTGTTTAAAATATTATTTACAGCATATTGACCTTACTCTTCAATGCGGAAGTGCACTTGTTTTTTTGATTGTTTTAGAACTTCTGATTCAGTTGCCTATAGGAGAAATGACTAGGAATAATGAACGGCAGAAACTACTTGCTCTACAAACAAGTGTTTGCATGATTATACAGACAAAATAGAATAATATAATAAGAAAATATCAGTTTTTAACGTCTAAAAATGAATAAAAGTCAATGAGACCAGAAGTCTCGAGCCAAAATAATTCAAATGACTGCGCCCACTCATACGCGGAAAATAAGGTGAATACAAGAGTTATTTTATTTAGAAGAGATACTGCTTATCTTCTACTTTTAATATGAAAAGCACTGAAAATAATATATGTTGTATGCAAAAGTGCAAGTTATTTATGTTCACTTTTTTATAAGAAAAAAGTAACTGCTGGTTTTAGGCAATGTGTATTTTAATTTCAGTTCAACATTAACGTTCAATAAACTATCACAGATAGTAGACAGTGTGTGTTTCCTTCAATTATTTTGAAATCAAGTAATGCGCCCTTCATTCAGAAAAGACTTGTCATATGTGAGCATATTAACTGTACAAAACTTGTCAGTGAACTACTGTATGAAGGCAAAAAATATATATATTTATAAAAAATAAAATAATCGTTCATTAATCGTAATCGAGTTACAATGTTCAATTAATCAAGATTTAGATTTTAGGCCAAATCGCCCAGCCCTAGTTATAATACATATTAAAAAAAAACATACACAAACACTATTATAACAATTCATTCTAAAATTAGCATTACAAAAATATAAGGTACAATTAAATAATTCAATTAGGGGAGACCACATTGTTGTTATATGATTAGTAAGGTGTTATATTTTATGATTATTTTAATTACCGGCAAACCAAACATAGATTGACTTCTTAGAGAGTGTAAAAACTGTGATCCGACTTCATTTCCATGTAAATAAAACCCAGCTCTGCGCACACGGAGGAGAATCCATTTTGTCTTAAGAGCCTCATTAAGAAGAGTCGCGTTAAGAAGTTTAATATATTCATTAATACACATGGTGTTTTTAATGAGTCAGAGATGATTAAAAGCTTACAATGTTTCAATTACAGCAGCCACAGAAGAGCTGCACACACCAGTGCATAATATAGCGCTATTCAGGAGCAACGTCACAAAATGTGCGTTTATATTGTAGACTGAGTTATCAGCTTTTAAAAAAAGAACACCGTATATCCATGTATTTTTATGTGTATTTGGGATATTGCATAAAAGCTGAATGGTAGTGTTCGGAGATGTGCATGGAATCTTCAGATGTGCAACAATACACTTTGCCTCATATCATAATACATCATGTGAATGGATAAATGGACTAACCAGCAGGCCGATCTCAAGCACACCATCTCAAATGTTGTTTTAGTCATTCTGAAAAGCCAAAGTCTGTCATCAAAATGATTTGGTTAAATTTCCTTCCAGAAATGACTCACAAGGTTGTGTTCCCAAACATCAGGCATCTGAACACAAGATAACATGACAGTGTTTGTGATCGCACATATCGCCTGCCACTCTGAGGCAGGGATTTTCCCCTTCTTCCGGTTTCTTTTTTTATGCAGGACAAAAAGAGGTGGTTTTTCAATACTTATAAGAATGGTACTTCAATTTTTTATTCTGATCATTAATTCATTTTCTTTTCGGCTTAGTCCCTTTATAAATATGGGGTCGCCACAGCGGAATGAACCGCCAACTTATCCAGCACATTTTCACGTTTTGCGCAGCATATGCCCTTCCAGCTGCAACCTATCTCTGGGAAACATCCATACACACTCATTCACACTCATACACTATGGATAATTTAGCCTACCCAATTCACCTGTACCACATGTCTTTGGACTGTGGGGGAAACCGGAGCACCCAGAGGAAACCCACGTGAACGCAGGGTAATTCTGATCATCCACACTAATTTCTCTATGTTTTTATTAAACGATTTGCACATTATTCTTTTGTATAAGCTAAATTCACAATATAAGCTTATAAACAAATCAGTCAAATATTTTCTAATGGCTTGTTTCCACTGAGCAGAAGGTTCAGTTTAGTACAGTATGATTTTATTTCTGTTTCCGCTGTCAGAAGAGTTGAACAATTCAAATGTATGACTTTAAGAATACATTTAAATTAAACTAAACTAAACCAAAATCAACTAAATTAAACTAAATTAAATTAATATACAGACAAACACCCCCAATGCTAAGGACTTTTTCTACTGGCCCAGTTTACAATATAAAACATTTAAGTCCTTGGGTCTGTCAGACTAAAGAAATTAGTTTTGCGGTAATGTGAAATAAAATTAAAGGCTTTTTAAGGTATTTTATAAAGCACACTTTATTTAAGATATTTTAAGACTTCTTAAGGATCCAACGGCACTCTGTATAGCAAAATAGAAAACTGTACCAAACCATTTTACTGGGACCCTTTCATAAGAGTACCTAGCAAAAAAAACCAAAAAAACAGCAGTGTTGGACAATGCTGAATGCTATTAGTTTACACAGAAACTTTCTCTCTCTCTGCGTGAACTTGAGCATGCAAAAGACACAATATGTGAATGGCACATATATGGTTATCTGCTTCTAATGAGAATTGATGTCAAACTTTTTGGCAAACACCATGCCTACTAAGTAAAGGCTGATTTATACTGCTGCATCGAGTGCACTCGGATGGACCGGCGTAGTATTGTCACAATACTGGAATTTTGGTACCAATCTGTAATTCCCACTTATATTCCCACAACAAAAATGACTGTGATTGGCCGTGAAGGTCATCAGTTCACTGCTGATCACCGAGTGCAAACACAGATAGAGGGACACTGGAGTATTTCAAAGTCACGTCAATCAGCTGGTCTGTCTATGAGCTGATATACAAGTAATCTGCTGATGGATCAACTGATCTACACGGCTTAAAAATGCCCCAGTAATTTTGCGCTCGGTAAATAGCGGTGTGGTTAACTTATGACCTTCACTGCCAATCACAGTCATTTCTGTTGAGCACATGAACACAATGGCCAATCAGCAGTGTTTAAGTATGTGCTCATATGTTAGTGGGAAATGGACATTCTTTAAATTTCACTACCGAAATTCCAGTATTGTAACAACACTAGTCCGGCTCAGCCTTTGCCGTGGCTGAAAATGACCCTGACGAGCATCTCTCAAAAAGCGTAACTACACATCACAATGATGCATATCGCTAGCTCTCTGATTGGTCAGCTTGGAAGCATTTCCAAGTGTGGCCAATGCCAAGAGCTGCGGGAGAGGAGCGGGCCATTGGAGCGAGTGTTTAATAATTGTCAAGTCCCGTGGATGATTCCATGTGAATACTTTTGTTTTGTGTTTACTTAATAATTAAAGTTGTTGCACGTCTGCTGGTTCCCGCCTCTGAGTGAGCGAGTTTCAGCTACTTATACAGTAAAGTAGCATTATAGGTATTTCCAACACTCACAAAGAAACTCGACACAGAGAAACATTGAGAAACCGCACTGCCATCTAGCACTTCGGAAGTGTTATTGCAGAGCAACACAAACAAAACGCAGATGCAAATTTACAACTAAATACTGTGAATTACAGCAATCACTCGTAGCAGAAGTATAATTCAGCCTTAAGAGTAACGTTGGAGCGGCATTGTGGCTCAGTGGTTAGCACAGTCACCTCACCTTGCTGGTTCGAGTCCTGGCTGGGCCATTTGGCATTTCTGTGTGGAGTTTGCATGTTCTACCCTCAGAGTGCTCCGGTTTTCCACAGTCCAAACACATGCACTATAGGTGAACTGGATGAACTAAATTGGCCATAGTGTATGTGCGTGTGTGTGAATGAGTGTGTATTGTTGTTTCCCAGTACTGGATTGCAGTTGGAAGGGCATCCGCTGCCTAAAACATATAATTGGTGGTTCATTCCGTTGTGGCGACCTCTGAAATAGAGACTAAGCCAAAGGAAAATGAATGAATGAATGAGTACTAACGTTGGCAGTGGAAATGCAAGCCTGATAGGGGTGACCCATACAGAGTCATACTGTACTGTACCGTACTGCTTAGTGGAAACAAGACATTTTACTTTACTGTACAATTATAAAAAGCATTTCCGAAGATTTCCTAACCCTAGGACGACAACGCAGCAGAGTTTTCAGTGTTGAATAACTGCAGGAGTGCTGTCTAAGACAAACCCCAGCTGGATAATGACTCAGATGCGAGCTGTCACGGGAACAGCCGGATCCATAAGTGTATTAGCAGAGCAGTGGGAATTGTGATTAGACTGATGACTTGCAATACCACCTTCAGTTTAACAAAACAAGACAAAAAATAACCAGCACAGCCAGGAGAACTGATTCTAGCTGTGCAATTATGTTTAAAAGCTAACTTTATTTAAATGACAGAGGGGGGTTAAATATATTTTGGAATTTTTTGAGGGATCTGAAGCTCACATGAAATCGAGAAATAGTCAAAAGAAGTTAGGAATAATTCGTTATCCTAAATTAAGCTGTCCTGACTTTAATGTATGCGAGTCAGGAAGCATTATTTTTCTCGTTGCATCGTCTGGCAGAAAATGACAGTGATACTAACCACAGCGACAGGACCCCAGCTCCTGTTGTACGAGCTCCAGTTTGGTTTGGCAGCGATGGCACCGCCGACGGTTCTTCTGCTTGGGAACCCGTGGAGAGTCTTCAGAACATGAGGCTTCTCCCACACGGACACGCTTCTCCGGGGACGACTCGCTCTCTGAACCCGAGGCTGAAACACACAAACACACACATTTAATGCTTACGCAGCTGCAATAGCATAACAATTGCTGCTGAACGACCTGAGGCCTGCACCGTGATTCTGGCTGAACAAGCTCAGAATTACAGAATTAGTGCAGTCAGGCTTTGTTGGTGCCATAAACTGGTTGTCAACTTTCTCTGTTAACTTAAGAGGTGATCCAGAGTACATGAGTGTGTACAGATGAAGGCAGAACATCAGGAGCTGACAGATAAGCCTCAAAACATAATGATAATGCAATTGACTACTTCTGAGAAAGTAAGCGCACTGCAATTCATAGGCAAATATTAAACAGTTTAATAATACAAAGAATTTAAAAACAATTAGGGAAAGATGAAAACGGCAGGTTTTATTAGTTTTAAGTGAAAATGAGGTTAGTTTGAGTAGTTGATTACATATGATATAGACCATTTCAATGTGGTCATGTTGATCACCCATGAACATTTCCTGCTTGTTGTTAAACTATTTCATAATCATAACAAGAGGCAATTCAATCATATCTTAACATAATAACAGCAATTATAATATTATTTATAAATATGTGGACCTTTTTGGATTCTCAGAAGCTATGTAAATAAAAAATATAAAATAGGAAATACAATAGGACCATTGTTATTGTTTACATCCCTCTTTATAGTTGATATGTACTAGTTAGGGATGAACAATATATCATTTGAGCATCGATATTGCAATGTGTGTATCTGCAATAGTCACATTGCAGGATTAAATTATTTATGAAAGATTAAAAGATAAAGTTATTATTAAATATCCTTTTTATTTTAATTATTTATACAATGATGACCATGTTATTTTACATTTTATTGTTCAATTTCTGTACTTCAATACTATTAGACTCGCCAGAAAACCACAAAGTACTGTACTTTATTTTTTGCTTGTAATTTATTATAATTTATGCAGATGCAAAGACTCGATCATCCCAGTTGATCCAAAATAATGAAATCTTTCCAAATAGAGCTATTCAAATCATCTGGTGAAATTATATTTATATTGCAATATATATTGTGGCAAAAAAAATATTGCAATGTCAGATTTTTCCAATATAATGCAGCCCCTAGTACTAGTTATACAGGGACTTAAATCATATATAGTTGTTTTTAAAGCTTTAACTATTAATAAAAAAAATTGGCATTTATATTATAGCTACCTGTATTTGTTTCTTCAAACAAATACAAAGTTATTAAATTAAAATTGGTAGTGCAATGAATAACAAATAAAACAATTCTATAAATCACCTAAACAAATTTTAATAAATAATCTTCACAAAAATCTGATTATCTCTTTTTTTATGTTTTTTAACTATATACAATAGTCAACATTTGAAGTAGATCACCTTTCATCAAAATTGTCCTAAAACTATTGAACAACACTCCTTGTCCTAGGACAATTTTGAAAAACATTTTTGATTCACTTTGAATGTTAACTACTGCAGTGACCTTTAATTTAGAGCAAGAGAAACTGCGGCAGTGCCATTATTTTGTCAGTGATGTCACTTTGCTCCCAGATTACTTGGTGGAATCTCGGTTTATGATCGTTAAACCAGAACATAACCAGCATTTTAGGCCTTGTTTACACTAATATGTTTTAGTTTTAAAACGCAAAGTTTTGCTACAGTTATGCCATCCATCCACACTACCCCAGAGTTTTCAAGTGCCAAAAACAGAGCGTTTTGGAAATTCTGTGCAGAAATGGCAAGATTCTGTCTGGTGCTAGTTATTAGTTATAGAAAACAACACAAAATCAGTTGAGTTGAAAAGCACTATTTTTTTTTATCTCATAACCACATTAGGATAAAGTATTTTGTCCTCACACTTTAACTAGAAGTGACTTAAAAATTAAATAGGTCAGTAGTAGTTTAAACATTTGAGCAGTTTGAAGAAAGATTTGAGGTAATGAGGATGTGTGCACGTCCTAGGTGGTTGCTAAGGTGTTATAAATGGAAATCAAAAAAACTGGTCACTGGGGACCAATTAAAGCATGGCGTAAACAGGAATGCGTCTCAACCTACTTGTGATCAGATCATTGCCTTTAAAACATCATACATGAATTTAATATACTGATCCAGTTTTCACACTGTTCATTTTCACTTAAGACATGAACAACTGTGTTTATGTGTATATTTACCCATTAGATTTTTTAAAGGGACAGTTAACAAAAAAAATGTAATAAAGTTCTGTCATCATTTGCTCATTATCCACTTATTCTAAAACAGTTTGACACAAAGAAATACACACTCACCGGCCACTTTATTAGGTACACCTTACTAGTACAGGGTTGGACCCCTTTTTGCCTTCAGAACCGCCTTAATCCTTCATGGCACAGATTCAACAAGGTACTGGAAAATATTCCAAAAAGATTTTGGTCCATGATAGTAACACTCAGTTGCTGCAGATTAGTTGGCTGCAGGAATCTCCCGGTTCTCCACATCCCCAAAGGATTGAGGATCTGGTGACTGTGGAGGTCATTTGAGTACAGTGAACTCATTGTCATGTTCAAGAAACCAATCTGAGATGATTTGCACTTTATGATATGGCCCATTATCCTGCTAGAAGTAGCCATCAGATGATGGGTACACTGTGGTCATAAAGGGATGGACATGGTCAGCAGCAAAACTCAGGTGGGCTGTGGCGTTGACACGATGCTCAATTGGTACTAATGGCCCAAAGTTTGTTAAGAAAATATCCCCCACACCATTGCACCACCACCACCAGCCTGAAGCATAAATACAAGGCAGGATGGATCCATGCTTTCATGTTTTTGATGCCAAATTCTCACCCTACCATCTAAACGTCACAGCAGAAATCGAGACTCATTAGAGCAGGCAACGTTTTTACATTCTTCTATTGTCCAATAAAGTGAGTCTATTGATTGTAGCCTCAGTTTGTGGTCTTCTGCTGCTGCAGCCTATCCGCTTCAAGGTTCGACGTCTTGTGCTTTCAGAGATGGTTATTTGAGTTACTGTTGTCTTTCTATTAGCTGGAACCAGTCTGGGCATTCTCCTCTGACCTCCGGCATCAACGAGACATTTGTGCCCACAGTAATGCTGCTCATTAAATCTTTTCTCTTTTTTGGACCATTCACTGTAAACCCTAGAGATGGTTGTGTGTGAAAATTCCAGTAGATTAGCAGTTTCTGAAATACTCAGGCCAGCCCATCTGGCACCAACAACCATGCCAGGTTCAAAGTCACTTAAATCATCTATCATTACCATGCTGATGACTTGGTTTGAACTGCAGCAGATCATCTTGACAATATCTACAGGCCTAAATGCATTGAGTTGCTGCCATGTAATTGGTGGATTAAAAATTTGCGTTAACGAGCAGTTGGACAGGTGTACCTAATAAAGTGGCTGGTGAGTATTTACTGAAGAATGTCATTGACTTCAATAGTAGTTTTGTTTATACTATGGATGTCGAGAGCTGCTTTTTTCCCAACATTCTTTAGAATATCTTGTTTTATGTTCAATAACAGGAAGAAAAATCCCACTTTAGTGGTGAGGAAATTAAATTTTTTGCATAAACTATCCATTTAACATGCTTGAAACTGAATTTGTATGTGGTCTGAGAATCAGCTTGCAGTCTACTTCTTCAAATGTGTGTTAACGTGCATCTTTTCTTTGTTGCTCTAGCATGTCAATAATTCTTAGCAGTCTGGATATATTTATATACACAAAAAATCTATCATCAGACACTTTATAACAGCACCACAAAATAGACTGCCATACCGGCCAGCCCTAATCACTGAGTACATCATGAAGCGTCTGCAAAAAGACAGGAGGAAGTTTGCAAATGCTCTAGACAGCGGTATGGCTTGACCACAGCTTCAACTCTATTGATTTAGCTCTCTCTGACCTTGGTTAGTCAGTCTAAACCACAGCTTTCGATGCTTTTAGAGCTTTAAAACTCTTCTTCTTTCTGGATGGAGAGGTGGTAATGCACAGGGTGAGAGAGAGGGAAAAAATGATGCATCAGTTTAAAAAACCTAAATAACTGGATTTGATTAACTTCAAACAGCTGCTTTGAGACTTGCAAACCCCATTTGTACACTGTTGTACATTTACAACTCAGTGGTGTGATGTGCTAGGCTATCAAAAGCTGCCAGACACACACACACATACACACATACACACACACACACACACACACACACACACACACACACACACACACACA
>CAIGQZ010001236.1:2987375-3014621 GCA_903798205.1 Danio tinwini
AAATAAATAAATAAATAAATAAATAAATAAATAAATAAATAAATAAAGTGTCTCATGAACGTGGTAACCAGTTTCAAGGTTCACCACGGTTTGGAAAAGTCACGGTTTGTATGGACGATATACACTCACCAGACACTTTATTAGGTACTTTACTAGTACCAGGTTGGACCCCCTTTTGCCTTCAGAACTGCTTTAATCCTTCATGGCATAGATTCAACAAGGTACTGGAAATATTTCTCAAAGATTTTGCTCCATATTGACATGATAGCATCATGCAGTTGCTGCATATTTGTTGGCTGCACATCCATGATGCAATTCTCCCATTCCTCCACATCCCAAAGGTGCTCTGTTGGACTGAGGTTCTGGTGACTGTAAAGGCCATTTGAGTACAGTGTCATTTTCAAGAAACCAGTTTGAGAATATTTGCGCTTTATCACATGGTGCGTTATCCTGCTGGAAGTAGCCATCAGAAGATGGGTACACTGTGGTCATAAAGGGATGGACAACAATACTCAGGTAGGCTGTGGTGTTGACACAATGCTCAATTGGTACTAATGGGCCCAAAGTTTGCCAAGAAAATATCCCCAAACCATTACACCACCACCACCACCAGCCTGAACCATTGCTACAAGGCAGGATGGATACATGCTTTCATGGTGTTGATGCCAAATTCTGTCCCCACCATCCGAATGTCGCAGCAGAAATCGAGACTCATCAGACCAGGCAAAGTTTTTCCAATCTTCCATTGGCAATTTTGGTGAGCCTGTGCCAATTGTAGCCTCAGTTTTCGTGTTCTTAGCTGACAGGAGTGGCACCAGGTGTGGTCTTCTGCTGCTGTAGCCCATCTGTCTCAAGATTGGACGTGTTGTGCGTTCATAGATGCTCTTCTGCAAACCTCGGTTGTAACGAGTGGTTATTTGAGTTACTGTTGCCTTTCTATCAGCTTGAACTCTTTGTTCCCAAACCCCTCCTTTGCATGAGGCTAATGTGTGCTGATTGGTCTGATGAACCAGTCTGTTGTGATTGGTCGATTGGGTTCAGCGCATGACAGAAAGAAACGGCCAAGAAGTAGTTAAGAGCACAGTGTATGTGAGAGCCCAATGCAGGAATGCAATAAAGCAATGCAGTTAAACACCAGCATATTACTCTACTCTTAACCCTAAGTAATAACAACGACACATACTTAGTATTAATCCAGACAGTGGCAAAAGTTGAACTACTTTGAAAATTGACCGCGCCGTGATTGTGAGAAACACCTGATGGTGGCCATAGCAACAAACAGCAGGAGACCGAGAGCACAAAGCAAATTTAACTCGGTGAAGGAAAAAGCACGTGTCACATTTTTAACGTGGTTTTGGACGCGATATGTAAAATAGCCCATACAGAGTTAACCTGAGAGACATACAAAGCACTGATCTATAACAGATACATGATTACAAGCCGCACGGAGTTATAACAAGTTACAACACTAAATTAAACACATATTTTGCAAACTACAGAAAACGAGGCAACAAATTTAATCACACGTCACGTTGAAAGAAGGAGAAACACTCACAGGATCTGGAGGAAGAAAAAACTGGTACTGACAAAGTCACATACATTAGTAGTCTTTGCTGATCCTTCCTTTAATAACAAACGGCCGGAAAAGTCCAAAGCTACAGGTTAGGTTATTGTATCAATCATTAGAAAAATGACAGGAACAAACACAGCACACAGTTAGTGATACTGTGGTGTTGTTGTAAAAATGAACTTCAACCCTTTATTCCCCACAGCCGCATGTCTGGCCATCTCTTAGTGATTGTAAACTTCACATCATGATCAATCCCATGATCCCTCACACTTCGCTAGCATCTGAAGGAAAAGGCATGTTCACGTTTTACCGGATCTGGCAGTTCATATTTGGCATCGTTTTGTGCCGAGGTCGACACGAACAGGCAAAAGACCCAGACGAACGACGAATCATTTAAATGACTTTGAGTCGAATCTTCAATTTAAAAATCGATCATTTTAAACAAGGTGCATTTTCAGATTTAACCCTCAGCTGGATTTTCATTCACTTAGAGCTGTGTCGCACACTGCATGAAAGGTCATTTTAAAAAAACAATAATAGGGGCTCTTTAAGTCTATTTTATTACAATATATTGTCTGTGAATCGATCGCAACAGCATTGCAATCATAATTCCTTGTAAAAACTATTATTTTCCACCAGTCCGTTAATAACACGTTCACAACCTATTGGCAAATTGGCCTGAAAGAATCACACTGGTAGTACTAGACTAATTACAAAGCATGTAACCTAACCAATCATACAGCAGTAGCTTTTACATACCTGACACATACATAGCATTGCATAGAAAATGTAGAACTTTTTTAAACATTTAAGACAATGCAAACAAGAGTTTATGTATGTGTGTGCTTGTGTGTCTTTCTATGGTCTTCTTATCACAAGATTCCAAGCCAATCAAGCAGACCTCTCTCCGGATTAATCTGACATCTCCTGTTAAATGTCATCTGCAATTACTGCTTATGAAAAGAAGCAACATCCCAATCAAGACTCTAGCGGACGCACACCTCAGCCCACCTTCTGAAGAGTCAACAACCGCGAAGAACACAAATCACATCGCACCATTAATCAAGCCATTTTACTGAATAACCACAATAACACGGAGTCTAATTCAGAGATGTGATTGATGCAACGCTTCGTGCAGAATAAACCTCCCGCCAAATAATTGGATCCAAATGCATATCAAACAAAACAAAACTAACATTTGGATAAGTTTTCATTAATTCATTTATATAAAACTTCAAAAACAACAGATGCGTAATTAAATCTGAATGGCTTTCAAATACAATTTAAATAACAACTCAGAAGTTGGGTTGTTTTTTTTTATTGTTTACAGACTCTGACTTTATACTCTTTGAATTTCTTCACATTAATAATTTTCTCACCCAATTCCACATCATTAGTGTATTTTATGTTCATGTTTGGGGTTATAACCTTAAAACTGTAATAATAGTTTAAACTGATTCAACAGTGTTCATGAAAGACCAATGAAACAAAGTGTGTCTTACTTGTTAGAAATACATTTATGTATAAATTAGGGACCAGCAGATCCTATTAGAATACTTGTTCAGTGGGTGGGCTTCCATTTTTAAATTTGGGATTTATACATTCTCCCTAAATGAGGCACGCACTTCCGGCAATTCTGCAATTTATAAGAGGTTTATTAAGAAATGTCCATATTCGACTTAAACACAACATTACACTTCCTTTGGTCAAGAGTAGGGCTACATGATTCAGGCTAAAATGGAATCACTTTTTTTCCCATAAAATTAAGATCACGATTTTCTCACAATTCTGTAGATGTAAAATCAAGGTTAATATGAGTTGGCTATTATTATTGTTATTTCTCAAACATATGATTAAACAAAAATAATAATATTATGCCTATGTGTAGTTCTACTGTTGGTTAAAATGCTACATTTTGTATAGACTTGGATTGGTGGACTTGAACAGACTTTAAATATGTCCTTGTTGTTAATTTACAGTAAAGTGATTACATCAGAATAAAATAATTCTAAAGTTGAATTATTGTGTTTGAGACATATGCTTGTCATTTGTCACTGACAACATTATTAGACTATTTTTTTCACTGGTAAAATCAGACATTTGTCATTATCAGATTTCCTCATGCATTATATTCAACATTATATAGGCTAGAGTAGTTATACTGACCCAGTAAACATTTATTTTCATGCACAACACTTTGTGTTCACTATAAAAGAAAAAAAAAACATATCAAATGCTTGTCGTAATCATAACTCTAAAATGCAATATGATCATTTAGATGATGTGCATGCTTTTGGTTTCACTTTTACTGCTGAGTGCGCTCATGTCATGGTCGCCTTCACTTTGAAAAAAAACATGCAAATCATACTTCCCACGCAGCTCCCAAATGATCGCTCTGTGCAACAAACTGAATTTCATAAACAACTTTATTACCTGTTATTCACAGACAGTACATGTGTAATTGTGCAGCCGCAAATACATGATTACATTAAGACAGAAATTAAACTTTTGGGTGAATTATACCTTATAAAAACAGTATGTGACACTTTTAACACCATTTGGAGGTGTCTATGTTGCTAAGCAACATGTATAAAACAATGTGAAGACTTGTGCGACCGCCTTTACGCTTCTCTCCTAACCTTGAAAATATATCTGCTTTTGTTCTTTGCTGAGTTCTTAGTTTTCAAAGTTGTGGTAATCTTTTTGAATCACCCTATAGCATGGGATGATGACCGGTTTCAAGGTTTACAGTGGTTTAAAAAATGATTTTCTGTTATACCATTCCTACGGTATATGTTCTTTTATTATTTTATTTAGTTGTTTAGGGCAACAGTATCACCAGCAAAAAAGGACCCTCCACATCAAAAGCTACTGGTCCAAAATATTTTAAATGCTTCTTAAAATAAAATATAATGTGTTCAATGAGGGAAATGTTGTTGTTTTATACCCAGACATTTAAAAAGAACATATTTAAGAGCAGTAATCACAATACTGGGATACTGTGAAACCATGATTTGATTTTTTTTATTCAAGGTTATTATACTGTCACAATCTTATACCGGCCCATGCCTAATATATATATATATATATATATATATATATATATATTAACTTTATAAAAACCTTTCATACTATAATTTGTAACAACATGGGGCAACAATAAAAATAAAACAAAGCCGTTGACAACCTATGCACAAAAATATATGCAATTCTTTTTCTTCCAAGCTTGCAAAGAAACTTCACAGAAGATTTTTTCGGGGAGCTTCTAAAGATGTGACATGGACTTTCACCCAACTTGGTCTGAAGTCGTCCATCTTTGAATGTGAAGCCACGCATGAATTTACAAAAAAAAAATTGTGCACACCACTAGCTGAAATGAGCACCCAAAGCAAACTACCACCAACACTGTGAAGGCTTCACATTCGGCGCATTCACCCAAGTGAACTTACTGATGTGTTGAAATTTACATTTTGAGTTTTAAATTCTTACTTGAACATTCAAAGTTTATTATTTACCAAAAATGTAAAAAAATTGTATTCGGACCAGACTAATGAAAATGCAGTGATTTACTCAGGACATTCCAGACGCAGGAGCTGTTCAATAACAGCATGTGAAGTCCTACCAATGTCAACTGAATGCACACAGAAGACCAAATCACAACCATGTGTGTGTGTCTTCTAAAGCAGCTCAACAAGCAACAGAACTGCTGTATGTTTTAAATAGTACGTGCTGTTCAAGGTTTCCTACACTACGGTCTGATATTACAGCACTTACAATGAAAGGCAATTAAAGCAACATTCAACTGGTGAAGGTTTTCTTTAGAAATAATGAGAGTATTCTGTGGGAATCACAGGGGACGGTGTGTCCAAACACAACAAATGATCTCACTATCCACACTCGCTCCCTGCCCGCGCAGGCTCCCAAAAGATAATGCATGCTTGAAAATGGGAATAGTGATGTGCTAACAGGTGTTAAAATGGAAGATGCCAGATGGAAGCACGGAAATGGAATGAAAAATGAAATGCCACAGCTGCCCTTCACACTTCAGCCCCTTTGAACTGCGATGCCCTCTAACTCCACACACAGAGAAATGCCTTTCGAAGCAGAGCAAACGTCATTCATTTTGGATGATATAGACTCTCTGAGAAAAAAACAACAACAATATTTTGCCTATTTGATTTATTACTTGGGGTCCAGCCATTATCAACATGACACCAGAGACAAATAAACACAACTGATGTGAATAAACAAAGTGGCATTGCATAAGTATTTCAAACCTTTGGCATTAATGATGAATGGTCCCCAAAGCCCAGGCCATAATTCGGTACTGGGCCACACAAAAAAATCATCAATTAATTTCATTTTATTTATTATCGGAGTCTGAACAATCTTTTATTTTGAAAAATTACCATATTCTCTAGTACATCTCAGTCTCTTGAGTGCCTAATTTTAAGTAAGAAACAGACATCTTTGGAAAGTTTCTTTGCAAAGGGGAAAAGAACCAGTGAAGAACCCACAAACTGCCAAGGAATAGACCCATTTGTCAACAAACATGTTTGTGGAAGAAGATTAACTGATGGAGGTGACGGTGGTTGTTCACATATTACGTTTTTTCTCGTGCAGTTTCATTATTTCCCAATAGGCCTCCCAGGCACACCCATTTAAAAACATCTTCAGACTGCCATGAGCGCACCGAGTCACGTGACAAATACTGACCAATCAGCTTCATATTTTGGATGGAATATACACATTTCGGTATAGGCTAATTATGTCAGCAAGGTTTTGTCCGCTTTTCATCCTCTGAGAAAACGTTTGATATTCGCCTAGCAATCTACATACACGCTGTTATAGATCATTCTTACTCAAGGAAAGGTCAAAGTAAAGCTGTACGGGTCGTCCACATATCATATGAGAAGCACTTCTCACAAAACAGATGTTTTATACACATAAATACTTGTGTTTAAATGTTCATTACTAACCTTTCCACGAACATGATTTGATTATAACTGCAGATCAATGATCGAAACAGCCAACTGTAACGTCTGCAATTACATAAAATAAATAAATAAATGCAACATATATGAACACATACAGACCTTTTACTGACTCGCTAGGTGTGTAGGTCCTGTCGTAAAATGTGGCTAAAAGTCCTTCATGGTGTTAATAGTTTGATTATGGCGTTTCCTTATCTGCACTTCAATAATGTGACTAAAATAGGAATACTCCACGTCTTAATTCCATTTGTGTTTACGACGATTATGCCTTTCAGCATATCTGAAGTGTTATAACATTGCATGGATAAAAACCATAATGTTTGAGGCTGTAGTTGTAGCCTATGTTGGATGTGGCACCTGCTAAACTCCGGTAAAAAAAGAGGTTACGTCACACCCGCCCACCCAACCGAGTGACAAGTGCAACTCTGAGGTCAGGCTGGGTTGCCAGGTGTGTGCAAACCACTTTATTTGTAGATCAAATACAATCCTGCCTCTAATTGTCAATGCTAATTTCACCCTCACGCTCCATCATAACATCACAACTCACGTGACGAGACAACTTTACACCTCGAGGAGAAATCTCGCCGTGATTTAATCTCGCGAGATCTCGTCGTACGAGATCTTGTCACACCCATAATAATAGTTAAACTGGGCAGTCTGTTTATGTTTTAGGTTGCTCAAAGAATCATTTGCTCCTTTGTTTTGTCAGGCTTTTCCTTTTTCCTGCCGACACACGACAGATTCTGCTCTTCTTGGCTTTGTGGCTGTTCATCAAGACCACGACAAGGTTTGTTTGAGCTTGGGTTAACCATGGCTCGTTATTATATGTATATAGTATTACAGTGTAATATTCCATAGTATATTGTCCATAGTAGGACAAATGAATACTATGGAAGTCAATGGCTTACTGGTTTCCAGCATTCCTCAAGGTATCTTCATTTGTGTAAATGATGACAGAGTTTTAAATGTAGAGTAAACTATTCCTTTAATACACCATATTTACATTTGTTTTGTTCATAAACATTATAGGATTGATGAAAACGTATTTTAAATCACATGTAAACAGTATCCACTCGAAATTTTAAAAACGGCTTGCCACATTTACATTTAATTTCTTTTTTAATATTTTTTTTTCCTTTTACTAACAAAAATAAGAGTACGCCATCACTGTATACTTGGAGTCTGTGCTAACATCCATGTAATAGTTAACCACATTTTCAGATAACCTTCTTCACAAAAACATGTGCTGAGTTCACTCACGTGATTCACTATCAGATACAACGGTCTAATCTTGACATGTTAGTAAGGATGTGCTGTTATTTTACAACTCAAGAACACACTTTTTCTTGACACTGGTTATCAAAACAGAGCCACATTTGCTTGTGTCATTCAACACCAGTTGGGCAAGTCCGCGCAAGGTACATGGTTGAAGGAAGAACCACTCACGTTTTCACACTTGAAACAGGTTAGCCGAAACCTTTTCTCAAGTATCGGTTTACTTGGATTTATATTCTGCGCAATCAAAACAACTACCCTACAAGCTTGTGGTTTATGTATGCCAACAAGACAAATATCAGGAGAAATATATGCCTATCAGACCTAGAAATGCAACGATTATCAATTTACGATTACAGTCTGAGGAATAATTACAGTTTCAAGGTGATTGGTCATCATAATGATTATTAAGCATTCAGTAATTTCAAAACACTAATAGAAAATAACATGAAAACTCATATTTTAAAGGGCACCTATTTTACCCCTTTTTTAAGATGTAATATTAATTTTATGGTTCTTCTGAGTGTGCCAGTTTAGGTTCAGTTCAAAACACAATTCAGATTTTTTTATGATGATGTGTTAAAAAGTGCCATTTTGGGGGCATGTACACAGTTTGCTGTTTTAGGGGCGTGTTGCTTCACATGAAAATTAGTTTCGACCTCCCGCCCAACTTAACAAGGGGGCGGAGCCAGGAGCTCCCCCGCTTTGTGTAATAGACAGGCAGACAAGAGAGAAGCAACATGAGTGAAAGTACCAACCAGCTGTACTTGTACGACTCAGACACAGACCAAGCAGAGAGTACAGAATCATGTGTCTTTGTATAGTTTTACAGCCAGCTGTGTGCTAGTTTAAAGCTCCGAGCTTGTAGCCTACACCGAGACTAATAAAGCACACTGAATTAACTTTGACTGAAGGGCATCACACACCGGATGCACCGTGACACGGCGCGCACATGACAGTTGAAAGTATCGCACGCAGCGTCGGTGTGTCACCTGTTAGAAACTCATGTTTAGAATTCAAAAAAGCATGCCGCTGCGTGGCGCGATGCTGCGTGGCACCGAGCGGCACTTCTGGTTGACCTGCTTGGGGCTATAACTAAAGGGCGTCATACACCGGACGCGCCGCTCAGAGCCATGACGCGGGACACCAGACGCGTACATTCGCATGTTATTTAAAATGAAACTATTCAGATAACGCTCTGTGGCGCGGCAAAAATATGAACAGTGTCCTGAGCAGGGCCAGCGCCTCCATAGAGGCGACCTAGGCGGCAGAATAGTGAGCGAACCCCCCAGTCCTCACTGTCATCCGCGACAACGCGAAATGCATGGCGCTGCGCGTCGTTAGTTCGTTATTTTCAATGGAGGGACGAGCAATGTGAGCACGCTCGCACTTTCCAGCTGCACCTAGTTAAGATGACAGGGAGCTTCTGTGACCGCGGGAAATGCAAACCGCTGAAGTAAGACACAATGAAAAGTACACATGTATGCAAACCCACGAAAACTTACAAACACTGGCGGCAAGGAGAGCGATAACATGGTGAATGTTGAGCCCAATGAGCCTTACATCTAAAAATAGAGCAAGGGTGTTTCTTTGGTGACGTCGCTTTGACTCACACGCTGAAAATGGTGGACGTGAAACAACATACTGAGGAGATGGTAATGGCCACCTGTCAATCAATATTGGTGGGCGGGGGGACCGCACTCCTACGTAAAGTTGCGGTCGATCTCAAAACCACTCCAATTGGTCCACCGTTTTTATGTTGTTAAATTGTTTTGTATGTTGTTTTTAGTGTTGTTAAACACTATACCTACACATATGTCTGTCCAAACAGCTTGAAAAGTAGATTTTTCACCATATTTCCCCCTTAAAGTGTTATTTATTGCGGCATTAGTAACCACTTAATACAGCACAAAATAATAATAGAAAACAAACAATAGTCCACTTCTCTTTGGACTTATAAAAAAGAGAAAAAGTCGCTCTCAATATGCGCACCAAGCAGAGTGCCTCCATAGGAATTAATGAACTTGATAAGGTACCCCTTACTCGTACTGGGTTAGACCAGCTTTTGCCTTCAAAACTGCCTTAATCCTTCGTGGCATAGATTCAACAAGGTTTCACAACACTTTCAGAACATCTACTGTATAATTGCATATCTCCACCACAAATCAGTCAAAGTCTGAACGGAAAGGCAGTCAAGGAATTAGAATAAAGATGGCTAATGTGTCCCAGAGATTTAAACCACAGTCCATTAAACATCTGTGACATTCTTGGAAAAACATTGATTCCCTTATAAAGCCAGATATGGTGTGGTGTTTAATATGAATCTTCAACAACATCAACCATGTCACTTCAAAAGAAGATTCCAAAATAAAAAACAGCTACTATTTATGAGTCCGTCAGCCACACAAACATGACACATTTAAGGCGTTGAGCTGAAAATGCTGAGCAATTATGACAATAAAAAGGCAAATTTGTACAGTATTCATCACGTGTCAGCTTGATTATCTACACACACCTATGTACACACACACACTCCTAAATACACTTTGACTTCATTCCAGAACATGTACCTGAAATAATAGCTATGAGAGCAGACAATTTACCCTTCAGTAAGGCCAGTTTATGGTATAAAGATGTGTTTTAATCAATCCAATTCCAAGTGGATACAGGTATAAACGTGGTCTAAAACATTTTATTTTGTCCATTTGTGGCCTTTCCTGTGGTAGTCGAAAATATATTGAATTGGATTGCCTTTATATAGTGTATGATGCTGTGGTTAAATGCATTCAAAGGGAGATAAAAGACCACCTACTTTCTGCCTACTGACCTAATTTGTGATCATTATGGAACAGGTTGTGACAAAGCACACTATTTCGATCCAAATAGCAGTCGGCATCTATACAATTTGCCTGCACGTTTGCTTTTCCATTTGCTTGTAAGCCAAATCAACTGAATATCAGGTAAATATAAATGAAAATCAGTTTGTTCGTGCTCATGTTACTGAGTACCCCTGGGAAATAACGTAGAGCGTGATAAAATAACAAAAGTGCTCCAAACAGATGCATTTGAATGCATGTTAATTCCTGGTAGAAATGGTAATGTGCCTTGGCTGACCACTTGGCTAAACTTGCATATTAACACCAGGTGGAAACAGGTCCTAAGGGTCATTACTATACTATTTATTTTACTACTGCTTAGTAAATCCAAACAGAAGTAAACTTCTAGAGATTTCCATGAAAAATGTATTTTTCAGTAACCACACTCTTTGGGTGGTGAAAAGTATTCTCATGCGAGCTGGAATGAAGCCCAAAATTGCTTTTTCCATTTGCATCTGCCATTTTCCACCACTAGCAGGGCCCAAATGCCAAACAAATTAAAAAGTCTTCAAACAGGTAGTCCTAATCACATCTCAACATTTTTCAGCCAACCTTGCTTTGTTGGATTGTTTATACCTTAGTATAGAAGCCATTTCTATCGCAACTAGTTTAATAAATCCCTAACCTAACAAATCAAGGACATCTATAACAGACTTATAGTCTTATTTACACAAAACAACTGGGTATTAAATAGTGGTGTAGTCACTGGGCAATGTAAGAGGAGCTACATGTGAATAAATAACGATAATGATAAAGAAGCCAATGAAACATATAATTACTGGTGTATCATCAAAAATTGATTGAGCTCAAGTTGATTTTATAGTCACATAGGGTTGCACGGTTTACCGGTACTATAGTAGTATCGTGATACTATGGCTCCAAAATGCTGGCGGTGCCACTGTAGTTTGTAAACGGTAGTATCGTCATTAATGGTTTATCTACAATAGATAATGTTGCATGTGGAAAAGTCACTAAAATGCTCACACGTTTGTGCATCAATAAACCAATTTATTTAAAGAGTCTGTGGAGCCCTTTAAGGTTGCAAAACTGTGTAGAATTCATGTCTTTTATGGTAGCCTATTGCACATTTTCTAACGCTTCAGTGCGAAAACACATCTGAATCGGTTCATTTCTGTTCCTGTTTAGGGTTGGATTTGGCATTGTACGATGTCTAATGTGAAACATTGCGATGGACGATGGCATCGTCGTCGCATGCAGCGGTGAATTAATTATTTATGATTAATTATTTAATAATGAATTAATTATTTGTAGCCTATGGTTTCAACTACCTGACCCGCTTGGTCTTAGTTTCACCCATAACCAAATCATAAATAAAGATAAGTTACACACAAATGACCACCTGTCAATCACTTTTTCTGCGGGACTCTGGCATGAATATGCAGAGTGATCTGTGTCGTTATAATGGCGTTGGCAAACTTGATTGGTAAAAAAAAAAAGGTGCACAACTAACAGGAACCAATCAACAGTATCTGAGGTTTTCGCTAAAATGACTAAGTACAAGCGTGAAAGCAAAAGATTAAAGCAGTGTACTGACGCTGTGAAACGTTATGTGACAGATTCAAAAGACAGAAGAGTCATTAGATAGAGACAAGATTAATTAAATATCATGTTTAACAACTATAGTGAGACGCGATCAAGCGGTACATTCTTGATAAACTGTTCGACGTGCACTGCTCTCTGGGCTGACTACTGGTGCTCAGACGCTGCAGCGCATGACAGAGTGTGTGTGTGTGTGTGTTTGAGTGGTCACGTGATGTGCATTTTCAGCGGTATAGTGTGGAAGGAGGGCTTTTCGAACATGCTACACTGTAAAAAAAAATCCATAATTTTACGGTTTATTTCCGGCAGCTGGGGTGCCGAAAAAAAAAAGTAAAATAACAGCCGTTAAATTACAGACATTTACTGTAAAATAACAGAGGTTGAATTACAGAAATTTACCAGAATTACAAATTTAAGGAAATTTCTGTCATTTAATGTCTGTTATTTTACAGTAAATTTCTGTAATTTAACGAGTGTTATTTTACGTTTTTTTTCGGCACGCCAGTGTGAACATGGATTGTTTTCAGTCTAATATGGCATTTTAAAACTAAGACGTATTAGTGTAAATGGGGTGAGCTGGTTGCTGCGGTGACGGGGGCAGGGCGGAAAAAAACTGATGAAAAACCCAGCAACAGGAAACATTGAAACATTTTTTGACTACTTTATATAGCCTAATTTTGATGTAAAAAAGCTTGTTTGTAACAAACTTAATGCGGTATAATTTGTATCTTTATTTTAATGTATTTTTGTTGGTCAGTTATCTACAAAATAAACAAAAAGAATGAATAAATTTTAGGTGAAGTGGGGTGCAAATAATACTTTTTGGCCTTAAGGGAATTATGAATTACATTTAAGTAGGCTTATTATAACATAAAACATAGTATTTCTGACAAAATTTTTCTTTATAATTTGAGTTATGAATTACAGTAATCGCAATTCTACTTGGTATCGTAATACTTTAGCCGGTATAGTATCATAAGATTAATTAATGGTATCGTGACAACCCTATAGTCACACACTCTGATTATGACCTTCTTAATATAATTTCAAAAAAGTATTCGTTGCAAATTCCAAATAGGAAAATCATATTATTTGCCAATGACTATCAATACAACTTTGTTTACAGTTAATTAATTAGTTAATTACATATAGGGCTGTGTATTAGCAAGGGCCTCACAATACGATACATATCGCGATACATAAGTCACAATACATTATTTTACGATATATTGTGAAACAATAAATATTGTGATATATTGCAATAGTTTGTATTAGTATGTGTCACATTATATTGACAACTTGATAAAGTCAGCAGACAAACTAAAATTCCAATTCCAATTTATTTTCCATCCATTTCAATTCATTCGAACTGCACAGTGTGATTGAACAGAGAACTATAACTATAGAGTACTACTTGACGTTTTGTTGATCGCGAGTTAGCGACATATACAGGAGCGGAGGAGGTCATTTGGCACAACTTGAATCGATACTTGAGGTTGGACTATCAATACATGATCGTAAAAGAAATTATCGCGATAGTTAAATGTATCAATATTTTTGCACAGCCCTAATTACATACAGTAATTATTTATAGTTAATTAATACAGTTAGCTAAATAGTGCTAATGTTGGTTTGAAGTCATACTTTTATGCGATTTTAGATCAAATATTCAAAGTAGCGTGTCACAAATTGCCATTGTTCAAAAATGAATGAATGTGCAAATATTAAAACAAACTCTATCAAATTTTATTAGACCACCACTTAGTTATTCTTTTTTTTTCAATCCAAATGGCTAATAAAGGCTGCTGAATAATCACCTGTCAGATCTGGAGCATTTTTTTTCCCGAACAGAGGGCATGAAGTGTCAAATGACTGCACCTGTGCTCCTGACACATGCATGAGGAAGAGCCGCTATGATTATCCTTCAATTCATATATATGTAAAAAAAAAAAACTAAGAAAATCTACCCAGACAGCATTTTAAGGCATCAAATACCATTCACTAAGTTTTGATTTACAGCACATAAATTACTTCCGCAGTAATGTCAAACCATGCTGTAAAGCACCCACAACATCCAAAATGCTTTCTGGGTAGGAATCACACCAGGTTTAAACATGTATTTTATATTATAATGTCTGAAAAATGTAATTGAAAATTATTGTTTCAAAGAGGCCACAGTGTTTTAAAAGTGTATAAAAAATCTAAAATAAAATTAAAAGAGGTCAATAAAAAGTTATTATTTAAAAAACTAATTTTAAACAAATAAATAAAATAACGTAAATAAAAAAAACGCACAACTCTTTTTTTCTTAATACAATTATTTCAAAGAAAAAAATTAGGTCACTCATTATACTAGGAAATACAGTTGCATCTTAAATTTCAGGATGGGTGTCCCTCACATAGGAATGATCATATTTGTGGGTCAGTGGCATCTAAAAGGCTTTGAACACTCAATGTCCCATGTGATGCTATAAAATGATTATAAAGACTGGCAGCTAACCTTGTTCTAAAATTCAGACCAATAACATTGCCATATATTCTGGTTAAAATGTTATACAAGCAGGCATAAGCTAGTCAAGCAGGCAGCACACTGGGTTTTCTATTAAAAAAGCAGTATTATGCTAGCTATAGATTTTGTAATATAAAAAACGACGCGTCTTATGATGTCATAAATACATGCAAATATAAATACCGCTAAAACGGTCAGTTCAAGATTTTAAAAAGAATACAAACATTACCCAATCTGTCAAACATGCTGTCCTGATAAGGTTTTCACAGCCAATGAGTGTGTTGGAGGACAGTAAGATATCATTGATCTGTCAGTCCAGCTCAGAAGACTCGTTAAAAATCACTAGATCACCCAAATCTGCTTTCTAATGAGCCTCGACATTAGAATGTTATATACATTTGATGGAAGTATATGTTTTATGCGTGTGTTTGAGGGAAAACAGCAGCTGTGGATGTGAAAAACAGGAGTGGTTGTTCCCCACCCCCATCCATTGGCCTACAACAATGAACAACAAACACTGCACATTTTATTGAAATTTATCGTCTTACCCACATCAAATTCGCAGCACGGTTAGACTCACGTGTATATTGAATCATCTTACCCCCAAAATCCACAAGGGCAGCGGGGAGGAATACTAGGCGGCTTGCTGCGCTCGCTTCCTGTGTCCCCCATGGTGGCGATGTAAAGGCGGCAGGTTTCTGCAGGAAACTTCGGGGATCCGCTCGCGGCCTAGTGCTTGTACGGGAATTCCTCGACTCGAAGTTTGATGAAAAATGCCTTACAACGAAATCCCCGAGTAGAATATGCAGCGTAAGAACTGAAAGGTGCGGACACGAGCGGCCGCTACTATAAATTCGAGGTAATTTTGACAAAATGTAAGAAACCAACGGCCGCGTACAGTCCGACGGACCGCACCGGGAGTCGAGGCCGATCAGCTGGCGAGTGGAAGATACCAACTCATGAATAGGGTTTTGTTAATCATGATAAAAAATCATTTAAACCCATACACTTCGGATTTACTCCTTCTACACCAAATCTTATTACAAAAGTCAAAGTATAATATAATACTTAAATGTCTGTACATTTTATATTAAAATCGCGTTTTATTGATGTTTTAGAAAACCAGCATTTCCCCAAAATAAAGTGGAGCCGTCCAAGCTGTATTCCTTGTTTGTAAAGAGGATTTGTGCTTTAAAGCTGTTTAAGTACAAGACCTGCTGCAGACCCTACATACGATGAACTGCTCTCGCGGTGGCCTTGACTACTTCACATATTTATGCAAGTTGTACACTATGACATTGGAAGTATGAAATAACATTACAAATACATGACATTGAATATCACACTAGCAGCTCGCTGGCTCAAGGCCATACAGTAATGTTTCTTTCTGCTAACTGGAAGGTAGATTCTAGTCATTGAACGGGTATATACACTAAGTGAATTACAGAAATGGGCCTTTTAAAAAGATAACAAAAATTGCTTTAGATATAGCTTGCTAGCCACAATTAAATAAGCATTTGAGTTTAAATGTTATATATGATGCCTTGTGTATTTATACAATAGCACACTGACAATGTCAATGCAACATAAATAAACATGAATACAAGCCAGGTGTACTGTCAGACTCTAGAACCTAAAAATGCACAATTAAGAGCTTCTTACAGTAATTTAACACAGTCCACTTCATATACACACAAAATAGTCTATATTTAAACAAGCTAGCTGTTATACACTTTCTTTGCAGCAATAATTTTTTATATGTTGGTTTATTATTCAAAATTAATTGCTTAATATGCACATGTTTATTTTTTATGACAACGGTTCCAATGGAATTGACATTACAGCAAAAATGTAGATATCAAATAAATAATACTATCAAATTGTAGTCTAACAGATATGTAATATAATATTTGTAATATTAAATTGCAATTAGGGAGGCACCGTTAAGATTTATTTGATCTATATTGATTTTACAACACAATTGTGAGATTGCAATACCAATATTGTCACTTGCTCACTTATGTAATTTACATAAATTTTATCCTTAAAGGGCACCTATGATAAAAATCATCTTTTGGTAAGCTGTTTGGAAAGCTTATTGTGTGTAGGTATAGTGTCCACAGTCATATTGGGCTGATATAAACACAACAAGTCTCTTTTTTAATTTCCTGATGTTAAAATAGGAACCAAATCCCTCCCATTTTGAGGCAGAACGCAACGTGACATAGGAGTGTGGTTTCCCTACCAACCGAATTAATTGATTAACATGTTTCCATAGTAACTTGTATAATCATATCCACAAGACAGGACATGCGCAAAGCAACTGGGATTAAAAGATCTGTTCAGCTCTCTGTGATCATCAATCATCATCAAATGTGATCAAGATTGAGTTTTACAAGTTTAAAACGTTTTTAAAACACTGCATGTTTGTAATGAATTACAGTGATTTTATCGTCTTTACTTGATCACCATAGCAGCATGTCAGTACAATTATTAAAAAAGACAATTCAATCCCAGTTGTGGACGTTAAATCAGGTTAATTTTGTACATTAACATAACGGATATCCATAAAGCAGTGCATATTATCGTGTATCCTGACACATTGGAAACAGTGGAAAGTTAAACGAGCACGCTGTGTGTGTGTGTGTGTGTAGTGGACTGTCTGTGTGTATGTGTGTGAACTTTGTAATTATATTGTGTGTGACTCATCTTTGCAGAAAGGCCTGAATTAACTCCACAACAAATACATCAAATAATCACTGGTAAAGTTCTTACTGTAGCATGTCTCACAAACAATGCGTGAGATCTGCTTCCTTCATGTCTGTCACTGTGCTGTTTATCTGACGCAGCCAGAGACAAAGACACACTGACAGGCATGTAGGAACAGTGGGCGGGGAGAACTAGCATTAAAGGCACAGGCTACAAAAACAGCTACATGGCGTTCAGAGCAGAATATTCTAATATTCTGAAAGGTATAATAAATAATCTGAGAGGTGTTTTGAGCTGAAACTTTACAGACACGTCTGGAGACACGAAAGACGCATCTTAAAATCTTTAAAAAAAAGGGTAAAATAGGTGCCCTTTAAAGTGCCATTACATATGCATGATTTTATAACAGCTAGTTTACTGCTGCATCATCCAATCATTTCCATTACATACATAAGCAAAATGAGCCACGACATTGTGACCACCTGCCTAATTTGCTGTTTGTTCCACATGTGCTGCCAAAACAACAACAACCTGTTCAGGCATGGACTCTTCCAGATCTCAGAAGATGTGTTGTGGTTTCTGGCATCAACACATTAGCAGCAGATCCTTCAAGTCCTTTAGGTAACGAGGTGGAGCTGCTAGGATCAAACTTGTTTGGTCCAGCATTTACACCACACGACGGCTTAAGATCTGGGGAGGCCACGACGAGTTTGAATTCTTCGTCATGTTCTTCAAACCACACCCGAACAATGCGTGCAGCTCACCAGGGTGCTTTATCCTGCTGAAACAGGGCTTTTCCACCATTGTCATTGATGGGTGTACCTGGTCACAAACAATGTTTAGATAAACAGCATGTGACAAAGTGAAGCAATGGACCTAGCGTTTCTCAGCAGAACACTGGCAATAGTGTTACCCTCTCAACAGGCTTGTCGACATCCCAAAGGCATCCTGGTGCAAACATTTTTTCAGGTAAATGGCACACACAAACAGAGCCATTCAGATGACGTTAGAAAAAATTGCATTTATCTGAACCTCACACATAGAACTGGTCACCAAAAATCACAAGCCTGAATATCTGAAAATCATCATAGGCATTTGATTTTATTGCAAAGTGTATATCGTTTCAGTATGGATATCGCAATATGCGCATACGCAAAAGTCACATCACAGTATCTGCAATGTTTAGTTGATTTTTTTCACCAGGAGCCACAGTTAAAAGTAAGCCAAAGTATAACCATAAGTACACATTTATCATTTGCATGTGTTTTTGAGGCTTGAATTGACAGCTTTCAGAGATGAGAAATGTTTAGTTTGTAACTAAATGAAGGTTAAATGTATATAATTATTAATATGATGAACACTGTACAGTGCTATTTTACATTTAAATATTTAATTTCTGTAGCCAAATACTATTAAGACTCCCAAGAAAACTGTAAAGCACTGTTTATTTCATGTGTATCTTTGATCTGTTGTATTTATCAATAATTGAAATAGGCATGGGAAGATAACCAGTTTCAAGGTTTTACGTGGTTTGGAAAAATCAAGGTTTTAAAACCCCAAACATTTTCTTTTATACTGTTCCTGGGGTATATGTAAGTTTTTTAATGTGTTTTTTACAACTATTTCTTTAGGCTTATTAAGGCAACAGCATTTACAGCAAAATTACCCTCCAAATCAAAAGCTACTGGTCAGCCCACATTTCAGGAATTATTTGAAAAACAAGTCAATACACCAACTAACAAGCATGCTATAGACCTAAAGAGTGCAGTGGCTTTACTTTATATCCAAAGAAAAGAAAGCTACCAAAAAACGCCTTTTCAAGTATGAAATCTGTTTTTGAAACTAATAATGATAGTCAGCTGTTTATTTAAATTGTTTAGCCTGGCATGTTTAAAATAAAAAAGCCAAATATTGTGTTTAATATGGAAAGGTTGTTTTTTTTACCTAAACATTTTAAAAGAACTAATCGCAATATCATGAAACTGTGATACTTTTATCCAAGGTTATACCTTGGCCTATGCCTAGATAGAAATTTGTTCATGGAATTGAATGCAAAAGATAATCAAACTAAATGAATGAATTATTTCCAGATCATCTGGTAAAATGCAGTGTGATCACACCTTGGGGAAGATCCAACAAGCTGATTGGTTGATTTAAATGTCTTGGATTCGAGTTTTGGTTACATGGTCAAGGAAGGGATGGGCAAGAACATTGTAACTGTTGCTCTATTAATCTCTAGATCTCTTTTTAGGTTGCTTCGCACCTGTAGATCAATTGCTTTGTTCTGAAACAGGGATTAAAATTGTTACAATGTGGCACTTGTCTTGGTGCGGTTCGCTTTGACACGGCAAAGTTTGTAAATGGACCAAGATAGCTAAAACAAGTCACGTGCGAGTAAACTCTCCTCACATTGGTCAGAGTTTCAGGATTTATTTTACACAGTCCTGCTCAGCTGTCATGCGTCCTTATCTTAAATTATGGCAATGAGCAATAAGACAATGAGCAATTACAAGCGACAAGCTGCGCTTTAGTTTTGAATGGTGACACCCAGAGACATCGTCACCAAATATAAATCAGAGGTAAGATTTCTTACAGATAGCCATAGGCTAAAATTATGCATTATAGGCTTTATAGAGAGTAATAACAGATAAACCAAGACTACAATTCGGTCAATTTTCCTAACGGATAAACAGCTCTCGTTAATGTTTCAGCATGCGTTCACCTTTGTATTCGACATAAAACGCACATTTACCGGTAGGAATGATGACATCCCACGCCATTTCCATTATACACTGAGATAAAACCTGGTTCGTTAGTTTGTTGGATCGTTTTGCTCCAGAGTCTGTTTCATTCGAGCCAAGACCACCTCATCAAGCAGTCGCGTCAAGCACCTCATAAACAGGTAGCGTTCACGTCAAGAGGTAGTGGTGTCTCAATTCTCTTTAGCTTGAAAGCTCAGGGCTAAGGGCAAGGGGTATACACCCCTTCGAACGAAGATTTTTCAGGAGCACACTCAAAACAAAGGGGCAAGAAAATTTCACAGAATACACCTGCCACAACGGTAGTAGTGCTGAACCTGGAGGTAAGGAGATCCACAAATTAGTATTTTTTTGTCATTATTATGAATTTTTATGACAAACAAACACGTTTTAATATATTCATAACCGCATTCGTGTTTTACCATCATGCTTTTAAAAAAAAAAACGAGAGAAAAAAAACGCTAAATTTCACGATTTATAATCCCTAATAATAACTCCTGTACAGCAGTCCCACAACATTCTGACACTCGAACACCCTATCAGAGCAGTCAAGTGGCTGAAAATGAGCTTTTTACAGTGTCTGGAATAATGTTAATGTTGTTTTCGTAGGTTTACATAGAGGAATATGGCCCCTGTGCAAATACACAGTACAGTTACGATCTTATTGCCACATTAGATTGTTATGATAACATAATATATGCCTTCAGTGATTTCCAGAAGATAAACACCAAAAAATAACACAACTGGAATAACTACAGCAGTAGTGATGAAAAATGATGACGTGTGCAGTGTTGAAGTGCTGTCCCAGGGGTAAGTTTTGAAGCCCTTCCCCCTAACACTCGGTTGTAAGGGCCAAGGGGAAGGGGTAGGGGTACAAAAATAGAATTGAGATTGGGCCAAAAAGAGTGGTGGGTTACGGCCAATCCTAGATCTGCGCGTTTTAAACCGCTGTCTTCACAGGCTGCCGTTCAGAATGCTTACGCAGAAGCGCATCCACCAGTGCGTTCGTCTTTAGGATTGGTTTGCAGCAATAGACCTGAAGGACGCGTACTTTCATGTTTCCATTCTTCCACGGATAGGCTGGAGCGCAGGCTGTCGCTCTCCACACTGAATGTTTACGTGGCTGCCATCTCTGCTCACCATGCATGGTGGCTGGCAGCACCGTGGGAAGCATGACCTCATCATCTGGTTCCTCAGAGGTGCTAGGCAATTAAATCCACCCCCCCCCTCTCATGCCCTCTTGGGATCTCACTCTCGTTCTCATGAGCATGCACGAAGATCTGTTCGAACCACTAGACAGTATCTTTAAGATTTCTGTCCCTGAAGACAGCTCTGCTGGTTGCTTTGGTGTCGATTAAGAGGGTCGAGGACCTGGAGGCATTTTCAGTCAGTGACTCTCACCTGGAATTCAGGCAGGCCCACTCTCACGTTGTCCTGAGACCCCAACCTGGATATGTTCCTAAGGTTCCTACCACACCGTTTAAAAACCACGTAGTGAGCTTGCAAGCGCTGTCCACAGAGGAGGCAGACCCAGTCCTTTCAATACAGTGTCCTGTTCGCACTTTGTGAATTTATGTGGACCGCACTCAAAGCTTTAGATCCTCTAAGCAGCTCTTCGTATGTTATGGTGGTCGGCAGAAGGGAAGTGCCATATCAAAAGGTTGGCCCACTGGATGCCATCTCCCTCGCTTACTAAAGCCAGGGCGAGCCGTGTACCCTAGAAGTTTAAGTGCACTTCACTCAGAGCATCGCATCCTCTTGGGCATGTGTACATCTGTAGAGCTGCGGGCTGGGTGACACCTAACACATTTGCAAAGTTTTATAATCTGCGAGTGGAGCCGGGTTCCTCAAGGGTGTTAGGAAACCTTGGTGATTAAGGAAAAATCCGGTTAAGGTGTTGTAACACGCCTGCTGTGCTTTTCTCTCTAAGGACGCTCTCCAAAAACTCTTTTTCTGACAGCCAGCTCCTAATCTTTTCTTTCATTTCCTTTTCTCCTCCACCTTCTCCTCCCAACAGTTCTTCTCCTCCTCCTCCATTTTCCTCCTCTAAGACTCCTCCTCTGACAATCGGCTGCTAATGTTTTTCTTTCTTCTCTTCCTCCTTTGGCTTCTCTTCCTTTTTGGTACCTTTCTCCTTCACCTATTCCTGTTCCATCACCACCACCTCCTGTTCCATCAACACCACCACCACTTTCTCCTTCACCTTCTCCTGTTCCATCACCACCTCCTCCTCCTCTTTCTCCATAAACTCATCCACCGCTTTCATCACCTCCTCCTCCTCCTGCATCATCCCCTTCCCTTCTTCCACTTTCACCATCATTTTGTCCTCATAGATCTCATTCTCTTAGTCTGTTAAAAGGGAAACAATTGCAGTTTGCACATAGTACACGGTCATTTTCAAGGAGACGTTCAACTTCACATAAGGGGGAGTAAAAATACAGTTTATTTCTAACATTTAATATAGATGAAAAAAACATAATTTACCATCAGAGGATGAAAGTCTGAATGGCTCATTGCTAGGAGAGAAGCAAAACCATCTTAAAGCAGCTCTGATAAAAGAGCCAACCCTTTTCTTCTTTCTTTTCTTTTTCAGCTCCTTCATTTTCTCCTTATCGTCTGTTAAAAGAGAAATGATTGCACGAAATATATATATTAATACATGAACATTTAAAAAAGTTTTTGTAGCTAAACCAAGGTTACCACAAATTTACCTTCTTGCTACACTAAACATACTTTAACCATGAAATTTCCTTATTTTTGTATTTTATTATTATTTATTGTAACTGATCATAATAATATATTTTAATATTTTCATGTTATATAAAACTGGTTACAAAAATGGTCAATGCACCAAACAATCAAAAAAATTAAAGATGTCCAGATCCGATAATGCGATCGGAAATCGGGCCCAATCACACGGTTTCAGACTCGATAGGAATCGGGCCTTTCTTGACACAAAAACAGCAACGCGTGCAGCATGACATTACTTTTTTGCAAAGACACTACTGGCTAAATGCCGGCAAAGTAGAACACTGAAGCAGCTTAAAGTGGAAAGTGCAAGTATGTCTGCAGTCTGGCGGTATTATAAAGTTGATGAGGTTTTTTTGTGCTGTTGCAAACGTCCTTGATAAAAAGAGAAACAGGCTCAAACCTGACAAGGTAGAGATGTTAGTTTTTATTAAGAAAAACATACATTTCCTTCTGTGAAACTTACTACTGTGATGACAGTAAAAGGTTGACAGGGATCTCAACCTCCGCTCTAACTTCGTCTTCCTTCATTTTAACAGCCAATTTTGGAGGCGTAAGATCGTGATATTGCTCAACCATTGATCGCTAGTTTTGGGCTTTCACCTTGATGGTATAAATAATAACATAATAATGGTTTAAAATGTTTCAAAAACTGGCTGATTTACACGCCAATATTTAGATGAATCCCTAACTACACTATGAAACAACTTTTCCAACTTTTTTATACGGCTTAACAAAAATTACAGTGTTGTGTTGCAAATACTCAAGGTATGAATCTTGTCTGCAGAATTTGTAAAGTAAATTTAGTCAGTGTTTTATGACCTACCAGATGCTAAAGCGATGCGTTCAGTATCACCGTGTGCTGTGCAACGATGCGATGCTGTACACGAGCGAAGGGGTGGAATGATTCCCTTTCAAAGCAACAACTCCCTCATCACTAGCAAAGTCCAGCCTGAGGCCTCCAGGTCTCCTGAGACACTCCACACAACTTCAAAGAGAAATTTCCCCTCATTTCTACACACAGAACTTTAGGAATTAATGAGAAACTGTTTCAAAGATGACAGAACTATAATGTAGCTTCAGCTAGTCAAGAGTGACACAGATTTGCAGCATTTCATTGACTTGAGTCGCGCACAAACACTGAACAGTCACTTAGGAAAATAACCGTCTGACTGATAACACATATTCATAAGGGTTTACAACAGTTCACGTCAACTTTTCAACTTTTTGCGGAGTTAGAAATCCCCCTGTACCCTCTGTGTTGTTTCCTGCCTGAAGAAAGACTACAAAGGCGACACGCTCTCAAAGGAGGTTTGATTATTTAATGGGGGAAATCAGGAGGTGTGGTGCAGCGGGACCTTGTAGATGCATTGATGTGCAAAAAAAAGGCAGAAGCTCAAGGTGCCTGGAAGAGTGGGAAAACAACTGATAATTTTGCTGTGAATTGATGAACATGGGTGAATGTTCATGCTTTTTAATAGCACTGCAACAAGGCCTTTGAGTATTATATATGCTTAGATTTAACTTTTATCAAGGTAGACACATTCAAATGCTGCATTGAAAGGTAAAGCTTTCAAAGTTACATGCAGTGTACTCATTGAAAATTAGATCTACTACAGCTACAAACACATATGCAAGCAAATTAGTATGAAGTGTCTTGCACTTGCATAGACTGAAATGTTCATGGTTTATATAAGCCCCATTTACAGCTGGTATTTACCATGCGTTTTATTCAGTCTTATCATTATTAGACAATGCTAAATGCACGTTTACATTCAAGAATACTTCTGTGTAGTCATACTGAATGTGATAAAATATGCATGGTTCGGGATCTTTAGAGCTGCGCATCGATGGAATTGCTCCACAGTGTTTGGACTCTCAGTAGTGATTATTAACCACACTACACTGAACTAAACTGAACTTAAACTCTGAAAACTAAACTGACACTGTTTCAATTTACTATAATCTTCTATGTGAAGCTGCTTTGACACAATCTACATTGTATAAGCGCTATACAAATAAAGGTGAATTGAATTGAATGTGGTCAAAAACATGTGGTAAAAGAAAAGTCTTCATACAACTTAACATTATTAAATTAATAGTTTTGTTGCTGAGCTTTTGAAGAGCAATTTGGCCATCTGTAGAGCATTTTTCCACTATAGAGAACGTTTTGTATAATGCAAAGATTTCATATGTGACCCTGGACCACAAAACCAGTCATAAGTGTCAATTTTTGGAAATTGAGATGTACACATCACCTAAAACCTGAATAGATAACAGGGTTTTTTCACGTTTGACCAAGTTAAATCTAAGACTATTTAAGACATTTTTAAGACCATTATGAATAGTTTTAGACTTATGCCGAGTTCAGACTTCATGATTCTAACCCCGATTTTGATTCGCCGTCAGGTTTTAAGAAATCGCAGACAAATGCCTGAAATCACAGGCAAATCGGCGCTCTTGCACGCAAGTGACAATCACACAGTGTGAACTATCAAAGACGAAGATCTGAAAGAATCGCTGATGAGTCACCGATGCCCGTGAGATATTTGGTGTGCTAAATATCTGGAGTTGTCTGCGATTCAAATCATGCCGTGTGAAATGAGTTTTGACTGAAAATAACATTGGGAATCACCTACAGCCAATGAGGGCAGCATTCACTAGTGTGGTTACCTGCAGGCCAGTGGGTGGTTGGGGAGAAGTTAAAAGTGCTCATTTTCAGTTTATTTGGACTCAAGAAATGGAGGAAAAACTAGCAGAAGTTTGGCAGGAGCACCCGTGTCTGTTTGACGTGCCATCTGAGCAAAACCACAACCGGGTCGAAAAAAAAAGTTGAGCAGAAATTACTATTTCCCTTAAAACCCAGGTGAGCAAATTATGTACATTTTCTACCCCATTAAAGGCTTCTTTCTCAATATGTAGTTAATATCAAAACACATACTATGCGTTTTTGGTTGTGAGACGTAGTTTGGATAAAGTTGTCTGCAAATCTTCCTATTTTAAAGTCATACAGTGTGAAACCCCCCAGGTGTCGATCCATCTTGCAGTGTAAACAAAGCAGCGACAAAACGCTCGCTAGCCCAGACAGTCATGCAGTGTGAAAACATCTGTGACACGACTACTTTGAAAATCATGCAGTCTGAACTCGGCATTATACAAGGCTACAACGACCCTATCAAAAAATGATTAAAATGTAATACATTTAATAATACAATAATATTAATTTTGTTTTAATAATTTTCAAATATATCAATTTACAACCCTGTAACCCTTACCAAAAACAGAACAAAACATAGCTGTCAATTACTTCAGTGTACAATAATAATAATTACATAAATAAAATATAGGTCAAGTCAGTATTCTCAGCAGTAAATAAATGGAGAACTTTTAAGTAAAAATTACTGTAAGAAAAGTGATTAAATGCTATTTTTAGCTAAAAAGTTTTATTGAGATGGATTGTTGGTGATTGTATGAGTGTTAATGGCCAGATTGGGTAGCTAAACATGACAAACAAACTTTTTGAGATCCCACAGGACATCACGGTGGCGCAGTAAGTAGCACGATTGCCTCACAGCAGGAAGGTAGCTGGTTCGAGTCTTGGCTGGATCAGTTGGCATTTCTGTGTGGAGTTTGCATGTTCTCCCCGGGTTTCCTCTGGGTGCTCCGGTTTCCCCCACAGTCCAAACACATGCACTACAGGTTAATTGAATAAGCTAAATTGGCCTTAGTGTATGTGTGAAAGAGTGTGTATAGGTGTTTCCCAGTGTTGGGTTGCGGCTGGATGAGCATTCGCTGTGTAAAACATATGCTGGATAAGTGGCGGTTCATTTCGCTGTGGCAACCACTGATTAATAAAGGGACTAAGCCGGTGGGGGGATGAATAAAAGATTCTGCTGATACCCTGAGAAGCTTTCCACTGATGTGGCATGTGTAAGAGCTTTGAAAAATGTATTTATAAATGTATATGTAAAAGATGTCAAATGCAATCAAAATACTGAGAAAATCACCTTTAAACTTGTCTAAATGAAGTGCTTAACAATGTACATCACTAATCAAAAAATGTTTATAAATATTTACATAAAATCTTAATGAAACATGAACTTTAATTAATATTGTTATAATATTTAGCATAAAAGAATAATATTTATAGATCTATCTATAAGATAGATAGACAGACAGACAGACAGACAGACAGACAGAGATAGATAGATAGATAGATAGATAGATAGATAGATAGATAGATAGA
>CAIGQZ010001236.1:3021020-3039363 GCA_903798205.1 Danio tinwini
AAATTTTAGCACTATGAATTTGGTGATAAAGTTTGATTAATAATGTCAAATTTAACATATTCAATAAATGTAGAAATAATAATTATATTTATTTTAAAAAATAACTAATTGTTTCCGCCCGGTTTCGAACCGGGGACCTTTCGCGTGTTAGGCGAACGTGATAACCACTACACTACGGAAACCTGCATGCATTGTAATTGACAAAATATGGTATTTTACTATACAACCACACTCAATGCTCACCTAGCTACAAGGCATTCTGCTATAAGGTAAGTAAATAGGTAAAGATGATTTCCAGAGGTAGATTTAGGGACAGTACCTAGTTATTACCCAGTCTATGACCATATGTGTCAGTATGTAACATTACATGTATAACAAACAGTACAATTCCCTTAAAAGCTTAAAACTAGTCATTGATTAAACTGCTTGAATAAAAAGTTTTAACTGTCTAAACTTAAAATAACGCAGTAAAACGTCTTAAAACACTAATACGTTTTTTTAAGTCATTTTTGTTAAAGCTGCTGCTGCTTAAATACACAAATTAGCTAAAGTGATTGCTTAAGCTAACCAGGTCTTAAAGTTTTAATATTAAATAGTCTATTTAAAGCATTTTCTTAATTCTACATTTACATTAATTTGTGGAGTTTTGGTTCCTCGACAATGTTGCTTTAAACCTGCTTTTTTTTTGGGGGGGGGGGGTGTCGATGGACCTGTTTTTTAGTGGATCGTTCTTTATTCATATGAATTGAATCGATGCTAATCTAACAAGTAACGCAAGTACACCAGTACCATACTACCACTCCTCTGCATCATATGCTGAGCGTAAACCATAATCTGAAATTAAAATTTTCCTCAAATATAAAGCTGCCCAATCTGCATGGTAAAAAGCAAAAGAGGTCAAAAGAGAGATGACTTGACATGCGATGCGAGGCATGTTCAAGGACATACTCAATTGACACTAAATATTTGAAGTAAAAACGAAAAATACACGTTATAACGTTACGTGATTCATTAACTAAAGTTAGGCCTAAATTAATCGCACGAGATCAAAATTACGTTATGTATATAACGTTATATTCGAAAACATATTTGACAATTTACCAAGAAATGCTTTTCGGGAACGTTTTGGAAACGTTTTTAAAAAGTTTCCAAGCTTCTTTCTTCAGAAGATTCTTGTTAATCCGTCCAGCCCACGTTTTTAAACAAAATGAGTGAAACATCACGGTTTTGTCCAAATCCTCGACCATACAGTAGAATTTACGAGCCATTTTCACTCGAATATCGCCTGAGGAGTTCGGTCAACTCAAATGGTATTGGTCCCGCGCTGAGGCCTAACCTGTCGAATGTGGCTCAATTAAAACAAATTAACGACTAAACTAAATTTTAAGTCGCTGTACTGGATATTGTTTAATATCTTCTACACTTTACCTATGTATGTCCATAACCGTAATTAGTATCAGAATTGGACTGACAACCGTGTTTTCTTACAATTTGAACGTAGTTTGTTGAAATTCGACGGTTTACACGATAAATAGTGCAAGTTAGTCGACCAAAACGGTTTATACTGCATGTAAAAACATATTTAGGTGTTTATGGATACACTTTGTTTTACCTTTCGTAATTCTGTTCGTGGTTTTGTCGACGAGAGCATGTCCCAGGACGCTCAAGACCCGTCCATTTTGGGGCTGTTAAGAAAAGACTCGTTGTTCCTTCGTAAATAAACGAATCAGTTTTATGCGAATCTTTTAAATGAACGAGTCGTTAATCTGTTGACTCAAATTGCTTTATATTGTTTAAATGTGTATGTATCTGTACACTAACCTATTCTCTCAATTACACTATTTTTTTATATAAATATATATTAAATTAATTGCATACATGCATTTTTTGCTTAGTATATTTGATTTGTTTTATTCCAGCAAGAGATGAAAATATACAAACCAGTCTATGGTACAAAACGTTCAAAAGAACATTACAAAAGAAAAGACTAAACAAATTACAAACACAAAACATGGTAAGTTAAGGTAAAATTAAAATATATAGAAATGAATCAAAATAAATAAGAGCATTACAAGATTAAATTTGAGTAATGCGATTTTATATGTGATGCTGTATGATTACTCAGAGGATCAAACTGAGCAAAACTTTCATTTCATGCAGATGTTTTTGTTTATATGGCCAAATAATATAACACAATTATGATTTTTATTAAGCTGAAGCTTGTTTCACAATTAATGCTGGTATTTTACATGTATAAAACAAAAGTATGCATGCATAATGTATGGATAATCATGCAAAGCCTAAGTTGCTCCAGTAAATATGATCATCAACAAAGTTCCTGCTTAAATATAACTTATAAAACAATCACCAGAGCAAAGGTCATGCTCCACAACCTTACAGTAAACACTTTTATAATGATGTTCTATGATTTGCCTGATAGTAAGTGCAAATTATCACAATATTATGACCGGCATAGTAGATTGTGTGCATCATTCAGAAAAGCTTGGATTAAGTTCATCATTTAGAGGCTTTAGAAATCCATATATCAAATAAGATCTTTTAAGATGTATAGGGTTAAGATGGTCCTTTAATCCTACTGTAGTTTTCAACTTCACACCCGTGTCTGTCTGTCATTCTCTTCCTCCAGCCCTTAGGGAAGTCTCCTGATTGCTGTGAGGAAGTGGGATAGGGTACGTCTTGTCTAATGAAGGTGGTATTATGGTGTCACTCAATCAAGTCTGATTAAAACCCAATATTTATTAACTCTTCACAGAGAGGGAAGCACGTTACATGTGATCTGACTAAAGAAACCCGTTCACACAATCTGCTGCTCATCATAGTCGATCTAATAAAACAAAATTACAACATTATCCTGAAAAAGATTGAAGTCTAAATGCAAATGAAAAAATCTATCCTTATAACTACTTCTTGTAATCATTTAGGATGCTAAAATAAAACAAACCTGAGAAGAGGAAATCAGAAATGTTTGATAAACATTTAGTTTTTATTGTAAATGATCAAGCTCAATGATTTGTTCAGTGAATTGTCATTTGGTAAAAGCTAGCCAGATGCCAACGTAAAAAAAAGAACCAAACAAATGTTGCATATAAGTAAATACAACCCAGGTTATATTAAATACTAATTTGCATGCAATAAGAACAAACATTGTTTGTGCAAATCACAATATACATTTTTTGTTGTTAATATAAATGACAGAGCTAATAAATAAATAAATACAATTAAATTCAAGAAATCAAACCTCTAAAATTGAAAGTGAACTCAATCTGTTATACATCATCCTAAATAATTGATTTTTTAACTTTGGCGCGTGACAATTTCAATTGATTTTTTTATTATTACAATAAACAATTTTAATCTAACAAATAAGACGCTAGTCCAAAACCCACAAAGTCTGTAATACTTTTATTATTATTACGTTTTGTTTGTAGTTATCTTAACATAGTAAAATAAGTGCATGTGACACCAGCATGTTATAATCAGCTCAAGTAATTTCTCATTATAAATATAAACAGTTCTTTCTGTAGCAGCACGTAACCTTAAGAACACAACCTTGTAAAATGAGCATCCCTAGCATGTCTTGTCTTACTAATGCGAGCAAGTGGCATGAAGAAAACATCCAGAATCTAAGCGTGCGAAGACGACGACGAGGGTTTTTGGGCCATAAGGCTCTGTGAATGGGAGTTGTGGGAGCTGGTTTCAGGTTTTGGCTGATCTGGTCCAGGACTTCCTTCTTTAACAACGGTGTCCATTTGTGCAGGGCACTCAAAGTGAACGCAGTGAAACACCTGGTGGAGAAACAAAAAAAAGCGCATTTGGGTTTCATGATTTCATAATAAAATGTGATTCATTTGACAAATAATGCATTTGATTGATTCAACATTAAAGAGCAGGTAATATGGGTACTTGAAACTTTCTTATTTGCAGTTTGTAATGTAGCTATTCTTTATTATAAGCAAAAGAAAAGAAAAAAAAAGTGCATAATAAAGATATCTCTCAAAAGAAAGAGTTGTCTCTGAATCACCTTAAAGGGCACCTATTTTACCCCTTTTTTAAGATGTAATGTTAATATTATGGTTCTTCTGAGTGTGCCAGTTTAGGTTCAGTTCAAAACACAATTCAGATTTTTTTATTATGATGTGTTAAAAAGTGTCATTTTGGGCGCGTGTACACAGGTTGCTGTTTTAGAGGCGTGTTGCTTCACATGAAAATTAGTTTCGACTTTCCGCCCAACTTAACAAGGGGGCGGAGCCAAGAGCTCCCCCCCTTTGTGTATGGCAATAGACAGGCAGACAGAGAGAAGCAACATGAGTGAGAGGACCAGCATTCAGCTGTACATGTACGACTCAGACACAGACCAAGCAGAGAGTACAAAATAATTAGTGTCTTTGTATAGTTTTACAGCCAACTGTGTGCTAGTTTAAAGCTCCGAGCTTGTAGCCTACACCGAGACTAATAACCAAGCACACTGAATTAACTTTGACTAAAGGGCATCACACACCGGATGCACCGTGACACGGCGCGCACATGCCGGTGTGTGTCACCTGATAGAAACTTATGTTTAGAATTCAGAAATGCATGCCGCTGCGTGGCGCAACGCTGCTTGTCGCCGAGCAGTGCTTCTGGTGTACGACCTGCTTGAGGCTATAACTAAAGGGCGTCATACACCAGATGCGTCACTCAGAGCCACGACACGATATACCGTTCGCATGTTATTAAAAATTAAACTGTTCAGATAACGCTCTGTGGTGCAGCAGAATTATGAACAGTGTCCTGAGCAGGGCCAGCGCATCTATAGAGGCGACCTATTTCCAGAATAGTGAGCGAACCCCCCGTTCCTCACTTTCATCCGCAACTCCTCCCGGTCCTCACTTTCATCCGCGACAACGCGAAATGCATGACGCTGCGCGTCGTTAGTTAGTTATTTCCAATGGAGGAACGCGCACATGAGCAATGGGCTCGCACTTTCCAGCTGCACCTAGTTAAGATGACGGAGCTTCTGTGACCGCGCGGAAATACAAACCGATGAAGTTTAAGGAAGACACAATAAAAAGTACACATGTATGCAAACCCACCAAAACTTACAAACACTGGCGGCGAGGAGAGCGATAATGTGTTGAATGTTGAGCCCAATGAGCCTTACATCTAAAAATAGAGCAAGGGTGTTTCTTTGGTGACGTCGCTTTGACTTTATGTGAAACAACATACTGAGGATATGGTAATGCACACCTGTCAATCAATATTGGTGGGCGGGGGGACTGCACTCCTACATCAAGTTGCAGTTGATCTCAAAACCACTCCAATTGGTCCACCGTTTATATGTTGTTAAATTGAAGAAAAAAAAAGGCCTGAGTGTGTTATTATCACCCCAATATGACGGTCTATACACTCTACCTACACATATGTCTGTCCAAACAGCTTGAAAAGTAGATTTTTCGCCATAGGTGCCCTTTAATGAGTCATTAGAATTTACAATCTTTCACTTGGTCTTAATCTACAATAATCGTAACAAACACAATTGAAGTACCACATTTGCATAAGCCCCGCCTGCCCCTGAAACATGAACACTGAAACGAGCATTTTATTTTTAGACATGCAATAGATACAAATAAACAAAAAAAACCTAAGTGGGTCAACTGACCAATCAGAGCAGCATTGATATACAATGGGGCAAAATAGTATTTAGTCAGCCACCAATTGTGCAAGTTCTCCCACTAAAAAAGATGAGAGAAACCTGTAATTTTCATCATGGGTATACCTCAACTATGACAGACAAAATGAAAAATCACATTGTAGGATTTTTAATGAATTTATTTGCAAATTATGGTAGAAAATAAGTATTTGGTTAATAACAAAATTTCATCTCAATACTTTGTTATATACTCTTTGTTGACAATACCTGAGGTCAAATCTTTTCTGTAAGTCTTTACAAGGTTTTCACACACTGTTGCTGGTATTTCAGCCCATTCCTCCATGCAGATCTCCTCTAGAGCAGTGATGTTTTGGGGCTTCCTCCAAAGATTTTCTATAGGGTTGAGGTCTGAAGACTGGCTAGCCCACTACAGGACCTTGACAAAGCCACTCTTTCATTGGTTGGGCGGTGTGTTTGGGATCATTATCACGCTGATAGACCCAGCCATGTTTAATTTTCAATGTCTTTGCTGACGGCAGGTTTTCACTCAAAATCCCACCATACATGGCCCCATTCATTGTTTCCTTTACACAAATCAGTCATCCTGGTCCTTTCTTCTCCAAACATGACAAGTTTTTACCAAAAAGTTCTATTTTGGTTTCATCTGACAATATGACATTCTCCTAATCCTCTTTTGAATTATCCAAATGCTCTCTAGCAAACTTCAGACGGGCCTTGACAAGTACTGATTGAAACCGGGGGACACGTCTGGCACTGTAGGGTTTGAGTCCCTGGCGGCGCAATGTGTTATTGATGGTAGCCTTTGCTACTTTGGTTCCAGCTCTCTGCAGGTCATTCACTAGGTCCCCCTGTGTGGTTCTGGAATTTTTGCTCACAGTTCTTGTGATCATTTTGATCACAAGAACAAGGGGTGAGATCTTGCGTGGAGCCCCAGATTGAGGTAGATTATCAGTGGTTTTGTATGTCATTTTCTAATAATTGCTCCCACAGTTGATTTCTTCACACCAAGCTGCTTTCCTATTACAGATTCAGTCTTCCCAGCCTGGTGTAGGTCTACAATTTTGTTTCTGGTGTCCTTTGACAGCTGTTTGGTCTTGGCCATAGTGGAGTTTACAGTGTGACTGTACTGATAATGAGTTCAAACATATGCCATTAATATAAACGATCAGACATCTTGCGGTGCTATTCGCATGAATGAGGTGGCGTGAATGACGTGATACGCACAAATGAAGTGGTGTGAACTGAGCGTTTCGCACGCTTGACATGCTTAACGGCCAAATCATGTGAATCGTTCAAGTTGGAAAATCTGAACTTTGGCGGACATTCGCGCTCGTTGCTCTTGTCGGGGCATGATTATGACGTATCGCCTGCTGTTGGTGTCCCAAAGGGAACTCTTCCTGACGAGTGCCGACATGGGACAACATCCAACTCATCCAACTGGGCTAGGCTCAGTTGGAAGTACAGCTGAAACCCTCCATCATCCAAGTATAGTTTAAGGAGGAGTTAATGAACTCACAGAGCTGGGTGCACCTCAGAAAGGATCTAGTGGACATACACGGTGCCGAATAGATCACTGCTGTTTTTCAGCCTTCCTAAAGCACATAAAGCACAGCTACTCTCTCAATAAAATCCATGTTAGCCATTTAGCAACGAAACTAGATTCCCTAGGCAGACAGATGCCCTGCCTATGTCACAAATACACATCTATTGTGAAGTGAATTTGACACACGAATGAAGCAAGTAAACTCAAAATGTTTACTCGTCTATGTACTTGACAAGGCTCTTCTCTCTTAATAAAAACAAAACACTCCCCATACTCTAGCAATTAAATGTAAATGTACTCTTTTTATTTTTATATGTATACAGTTGTGCCTCGCTAAAAAAGTGGTTCACTTTTCGCAGATTTTTTTTGTGCAATTTGACGTGCTTTTTTCTGAAGTGCATCGTGTTCTGCATCCTGATTAGTGAATTGTGTTCTGCGTCCTGACTGGCCCTGTAGACCATTGTCAATCAATCTCCTCCATGCCGTGTCTCCGGTACAGTACAGAATGCGTTCAGCTTGCCAAATTTACATCAATCTTCGATCACTAGCAGTGTGACTCTGAAGCGCTGTACTGTATGTTTGCAAGTTTTCTTTCCATAATGTCGACAAAACGTTCTGCACCATCAAAGGCACCTGTGGTAGCACCCAGAAGGCAGAGGAAGATGCTAATCACCGCACAAGAAGTTGGACTTCTGGACATGCTAAAGCAAGGTAGAAGTTACGCGGCTGTAGGGTGCCATTATAGAATAATTAAATGAGGATCAAATGATTTTGATCTTTGGTTTCATTCTATAATATTGGACTTATTTTTCTATGATGTTTTGAACTTTGAGAAGATAGAAAAGTGTGAACATGTTAATGCCTGTCTGAAAAAAGTGTACAAAGTGTGTAGTGAGGGGCTTTACAGCCTTAAAACATCTATAATAATTGTGAAAAATAAAGCTGACTACTTCGCGGATTTCACCTATGGTGGGTTATTTTTAACTCCCACGATAAATGAGGGACCACTGTATAGTGGTTCTTGTTATAAACGATGTTTCGCACGTCAGTATTTTGTAAATATTTATTTTCTCACATAAACTTTAATCAAATACCTTAACCTTTCATCCTCCTCGAAATGACTTTATCACATCTGGTCACATGGAATGTCTTTAGGGTGGGGCTTTCAGTAATTCAGAGCAGGGCTATCAGTCTGGGTCTCGTTTCTGCTATGCCTTCATCCATTTGTTAATCCTCTTTTATTTTATTAGCAACATCCATCTTCATCCAATTGGTTCCCAAAGGGTGAAATCATGCACCACCCAACATTTTTATCTAACTTCAGGACAATTTATAGTGGATGTACAAAAAAGGACAATCTTAACTTCAGTTTCAAGGTGATTTTGAGCCCTGAATTGATTCAAATGAACTATATCAAAACACTGCAAAATTATATCATTAAATGCATATTCTGGGAATCACATTGTTTCCTGACCTTGCAATTAAACCTGTTTTAGGAGACTCGAACTCAACATTAGGGCATTTTTAAATGCCATATGACCCACACTTTAAAAATAAATCTGGAAAAAGCACAGGAATAAGTGTATCGCTCACCTCATTAGCTGTGTTGTGAGTTCCTACAATACGAATAAAAGAAGCAGACTGTCTGTCAAATGTCAGAGTCTGCCATGACCTGGAAGAATTACAGAATATAAAAACAAAAGTATATGTTAAACCCTGAAAGGATAATGACATAAAACATTTAAACGCAAGCAAATAAAGAGGTAATAATATAATAAAAAGAAACGTATTGACTTACCTGCATTCATCTTTAGTGCGGTCTACAATCTTCACCCAGTTTTGTTGATTGGTGGACAGCTCAACATAATAACTATAGCTCCTCTCATCACAGTCCCACAACAGCAACCTACAGACGGATTTCACAGATTAAGACTTGAGTATGTTTACATGTATGCTAATATGCTGATATAATGAATTATTATTACTGGAACAACCTGTTGTCCCTGTTTACATGCAAACTAACAAACCCACAAAGCAAGTGTCAAGAAATTGTACAAATATGAATATATAATACCGAATATTTATGTCAGGTTAAATAAATAATTCAAAACTGAGGAAAAGTATTGCAAAATACTATAACGGAACATTACAATCAAAATAATCAACCAAGACCACTGTAAATTAAAAATAATGTTGGTTAATATGTTTAGATCCTGGAATTCAAAATAGCTGAACACAAGTGTAGAAAATTCTCTCCTTCTACCACGGTCACTGTTTTAGGTTTATCACAGCATATCAACTGCAAAAATGACACTATTTCGATGTTAATAATAATAATTAATAATAATTCCTTACATTTATATAGCGCTTTTCTGGGCACTCAAAGCACTTTATACGTTGGGGGGAATCTCCTCATCCACCACCAGTGTGCAGCATCCACCTGGATAAAGCAACAGCAGCCATTTTGCGCCAGACCGTACACCACACACCAGCTGATTGGTGGAGAGGAGACAGAGTGATGAAGCCAATTATGATATGGGGAGGGTTAGGAGGCCATGATGGACAGAGGCCAGTGGGCAGATTTGGCCAGGATGCCGGGGTTAAACTTCTACTCTTTTTTTGAAGGACATCCTGGGATTTTTAATGACCACAGAGAGTCAGGACCTCGGTTTAATGTCTCATTCGAAAAGCAGCGCTCACTGAGCAGTATAGAGTCCCCGTCACTATACTGGGGCATTAGGACCCACACAGACCACAGGTTGGGCGCCCCTTGCTGGTCTCACTTACACCACTTCTGGCAGCAACCTAGCTTTCCCATATGGTCTCCCATCCAGGTACTGACCTCATGTGAGCAGCCCTGCTTCGCTTCAGTGGGCGACCATGTGAGAGTTGCAGAGAGCTAGCGGCTATTGGACAGGTGTAAGTAGTACTATTTCAAAATACCAGTAAACTGATCACTGCATTAGTAAATCTTAAGTAGTCCCACACAAAATCTGTGCATGCAGATATTTGAGCAAATCATTCAATCTATTTATTTACTTATGTAAATGTGGGTAAATATACACTCACTGGCCAGTTTATTAGATACACCTGTCCAACTGCTTATTAATGCATATTTCTAATCAGCCAATCACATGGCAGAAACTCAATGCATATAGGCATGTAGACATGTAGGTCAAGACGATCTGCTCAAACTGAGCATCAGAATGGGGAAAAAAGGGAATTTAAGTGACTTTGAACTTGGCATGGTTGTTGGTGCCAGACAGGCTGGTCTGAGTATTTAAAAAACTGCTGATCTACTGTGATTTTCACGCACAACCATCTCTAGGGTTTACAGAGAATGGTCCGAAAAAGAGAAAATATCCAGTGAGTGGCAGTTCTGTGGGCACAAATGCCTTGTTGATGCCAGAAGTCAGAGGAAAATGGCCAGAGTGGTTCCAGCTGATGAAAAGGCAACAGTAAGTCAAATAATCACTCATTACAACCAGAAGAGCATCTCTGAACGCACAACACGTCCAACCTTGAGGTGGATGGTCTACAGCAGCAGAAGACCACACTGGGTGCCACTCCTGTCAGCTAAGAACAGGAAACTGAGGCTACAATTCGCACAGGCTCACTAAAATTGAACAACTGAAGATTGGAAAAACGTTGCCTGGTCTGATGAGCCTCGATTTTTGCTGCGACATTCAGATGGTACGGTCAGAATTTGGCATCAACAACATGAAAGCATGGATCCATCCTGCCTTGTATCAACGGTTCAGGCTTGTGGTGGTGGTGTAATGGTGTGGGGGAAATTTTCTTGGCACACTTTGGGTCCATTAGTACCAATTGAGCATCAAGTAAACACCACAACCTGCCTGAATGTTGTTGCTGACCATGTCCATCCCTTTACAACCACAGTGTACCCATCCTTTGATGGCTACTTCCAGTAAGATAACACGCCGTGTCAGAAAAAAACGAATCATCTCAGACTGGTTTCTTGAACATGACAATGAGTTCAGCACCTTTAGGACGTGGTGGAACGGAAGATTTGCATCATGAATGTGAGCCGACAAATCTGCAGCAACTGTGTGATGCTATCATGTCTGTACGGACCAAAATCTCTGAGGAATATTTCCAGTACTTTGTTGAATTTATGCCATGAAGGATTAAGGCAGTTCTGAAGGCAAAAGGGGGACCAACCTGGTACTAGTAAGGTGTACCTAATAAAGTGGTCGGTGAGTGTACTTTTATTCCGTTTTTTTTTAGTAATTTTAATAATATAATTGAATAATATGCAAATGTTTTCATTTTTTTTATGACTTATGTGCATTACAGATTATAACGTAATATAATAAAGTAAATATGTCTTTCAGGAGATATATTAGAGACATGCTTTGTTTACCAAACAAGTGGATTTGCATTGAGAAAACCTTAAATAAAACTTAAAAAGTTATTATCTCATGTGCTACGTCTGTAGTTACTATACTCAAAGTCATTTTGCATAACTTCACAGATTTTATACAAAATTGTGTGCAGACAATAGCAAAATATGTACACCAATTCTGTGTGAAACTGATCATATACATAAATTTTGTCTATGAAAACTTCAACAAATGCATATGAAATATGCAGCAAATATTTATTTTTTTGATCCCACTAAAGATGTCAATGGCTCCTTCACAACATTCCTCAGAACATTATTATTATTTAAGTGCTCCTATTATGCCTTATCAGAAAAGATCTTTCATGCAGTGTGTATTGTAGCAGCCTTACAACAAATAATACTATTGTAAACCTACACTAAAAGACCTGCAAAGCTAAACTAGGAGCATTTCAAAATCATAATAATAACTCTATTCATTTATCATTTTCTTTTCGGCTTAGTCCCTTTTTTAATCTGGGGTCGCCACAGCGGAATGAACCGCCAACATATTCAGAATATGTTTTACGCAGCAGATGCCCTTCCAGCTGAAACCCATCACTGGGAAACATCCATACACACTCATTCACACACATACATTACAGACAATTAAGCTTACCCAATTCACTAAGGGTGTGACAAGATCTCGGGCTACAAGATCTCGCGAGACTAAATCGCGATGAGATTTCTCGTCAAGGTGAAAAGTTGTCTCATGTTATGATGGAGCGTGAGGGTGAATTTAGCACTGTATATTGGACACAAGATTGGATTTGAACCAGACATCAAGTGCTTTGCACACACCTGGCAATGCAGGCTGGCCTCAGAGTTGCGCGTCATTCGTTTGCTTGGGCAGGTAAGTTTGACGTAACAGCTCAAGAGTTCTTAAGAGTTCAAGGGTTGCCGCGTCCAAAAGCAGAGGCTGCTACAACAGCCACACACATCAACCACGGCTCATATCATGCGATGGAATAGCACTTTAGATATGCTTAAAGCCATAATCATCGTAAACACAAATCGAGTTGGACTTGGAGTATTCCTATTTCAGTCGTATTATTAAAGTGCAGTACAGACATGTAAACACGGTAATCAAACTATAATCGTTGTGTAGGACTTTTAGCTGCATTTTGCGACAGGATAAGCCATACACACACACACACACAGCTTTTTGACACTATTTTCTGCACCCATCGAGTCAGTAAAGGACCACAAGACACACACACATCTCCTCCGAGTGCGTGCACAATGAGCTCCTGAAAACACACACACCAGTCGTCATTATCATCATTACCAAACACGTGTTTATGCTGTCCAGAAAAAACACGGAAGCTGACGCCGAAATTTGTGGAAAAGATTCTCACGTGAATCTGTACAGGAAAGAAACCAGTTGAGTTTATAGCAAAATATTTAGCAGTGTTTGCATGTCATTTATGGCATAATTCATTAAAATAAATGTAAAATAACATTCATTACCAGTTGATTTAAAAAATACCTAAATTGTTTTGCATTTTGTGATTTTTTTTTTCATTTTTCAGTTAAATAAAAATCTATTTTCCATTCATATATTAGCAAATATTTAGCAGTGTTTGCATGTCCTTTACTGCATAGAATTCATTACAATAAATGTAAAATAACTTTTATTACAAGTTGATTTAAATAAGCATTTTTTTCAGCTGAATAAAATATTTTCAATTCATGCATTTAATCATTGAAGATTTATTAAAAATTGTGTAAAAATCTCGTCTTGTTCTCGTGAACCCAATCTCATGTCTCGTCTCGTGGGGTAAGCATCTCGTCACACCCCTACAATTCACCTATACCACATGTTTTTGGACTTGTGGGGGAAACCGGAGCACCCGGAGGAAACCCACGCAAACACAGGGAATACTCTTTAACTTATAATAAGCATAATACCGCATGGAGCCCAGCATGTATGGCTGAGCGAGCTGGATGACGATGGCTCCGGAGCCCAGCTGGTGACAGGTGTATCCCGAGTCCCAGTCATAATGGCTGGTGTCTCCATTCAGCAGGGCGTTTCTGCTGCGACTCACACCCTCCACCACACTGGCACACGCCTGTACGGTCGCCACATTCTCTGTGGGAACTGCAGCAGGAAAAAGGCAAAGGATAAGTTTCAGTAGCTGATGTACAGTGCCTATAGAAAGTCATCCAACCCCTTGAAATAATTGCTTTTTTTGTCATGCATAAGTCAGCAAATATATATAACACTGTTTTTGTGGATATTAAAAAAAAGTTTTAATTACATATAAAATTAAATATAGTAAAAAAATATAAAATATATATATATAAAATATAGTTTTTTAAATATATTTCCCAAATTATATTTAACAGAGCAAGGAATTTTTAACAGTATTTGCTATAATATTATTTCTTCTGGAGAAAGTCATATTTGTTTTATTTCGGCAAGAATAAAAGCGGTAAAAAAACAAAAACAAAAAAAAAACATTTTAAGGTCAATATTATTAGCATTTTTTTCAATTGTCTACAGAATGAACTATTGTTATATAATGATTTGCCTAATTACCCTTATTTGCCTAATTACCCCTTCAAATTGCACTTTAAGCTGAATAATTATTCTGGCTTATAATTCAGACTCTGATCTTATTTTTGAATGTGCAATATTAAACGTGCAAGTGTACAAACATCATTAACTATTTATTTACTTATGTAAAGGTGTGCAAATACCTATTTATTCAGTTTTTATTTTATTTTAGTAAAATGTTTTGAATAATATGCAAATGCTTAAATTTTGTGATGTGCAAATTATATGACTTATGTACGTTACAGTTTGTAAAGTAATATTTTCTGTCTTCCAGTAGATATATTATATGAGAGACATGCATTTGTTTAACAAAGAAGAGGTTGTAATTGGATTTGCATTGAAAAGCTTAAATAAAACTTTTTTTTTATTTAATGTGCTAACTGTGCGTTCACAACAAAGGCGGCGAGAGTGTTAAAGTGTCTGGCTTCCTTAGTGACAACACTGTCTGCCTTTACTGCTCCACTGGCGAGAGCATCAAAATTCACTATATTGATCTCATATTTAAAGGGGCCGATGCAGCATATCAGCAAATCATTTACATTCCCACATAAAAAACATGCTTTTGAGCGTAAACATGTTGCACGCTTTTCTATTAAATTCATTAAACAATGAAAGATCAAGTTGTTGCATGTGGTGTGAATTTGCTCCACTTATTCGATATGTGTCAATATATCTGATATATTTTGAAGCAGCAAAACTGTTTTGTACTGTCCTTATAGTTAGCGTGAGAATCACGCTTTAGGAAAAAATATATAATATTAATGCACATCAACTTGCTAGTAATGGTTTTTAAATGTATGTCCCTGTAAGAAAACATTGTAAATAACTTGAAATTTGGCAACCATAATAATCAAACCATTGGGAACAACTGTGGTCAGAACCAAAGTTCACAGGACTGTGTCCTGGCTAAATTCCCTCTTGGCCCTTACAATCATAGCCTCCCAATCATCCCTTATCCACCGAATTGGCTCTATCACTGTCTCTCCACTCCATCAATAGCTGGTGTGTGGTGAGCACACTGGCGCCGTTGTCCTGTGGCTGCCGTTGCATCATCCAAGTGGATGCTGCACACTGGTGGTGCTGTGGAGAGACCCCCTCTAATGATTGTGAAGCACTTTGGGTGTATGGCCATACACAATAAATGCGCTATATAAATACACATTACATTACACATTCTCTGGAATCCTTTCAAGCGGTGGACTTTAACATTCTGATTGCTTGCCACCAAACCGCACCATAGCTCATTACCATAAAGTTGACTTGATTTCAACTCTCCTCAAAGCCCACACCTGCGAAAACGCTCCTCAATGCTCATCGCTGCCGGTTCGTATTAAAAATTACTTTGACGATATTGCCACTTTCGGTGAAAACCCACAGTAAGTTTTTAGTTACTATACTCTCAAAGTCATTCCACATAAATCAGCAGATTTTGTAGAAAATACAGCCTGAAATCAAAGCACATTACAAGTAACCTTTCCAGTCTTTGAATGTTTTTGTAGCCTTCTCCTAACCTGTGCCTTTCTACAACTTTATCCTGAAGGTCTTTTGAAAGCAGGGTGTGATGCAAGTAAAGGTATAGATTTTTACAGGGTATGATGAATTTCTATAGACACTGTAACTTAGTAAATTATGTAAATTAGGAAAACTGCATTACCCAATAAGCCTTTTTCCAGGGTAAAAGGTCGCAGTGTATACATGCACTCCAGAGCCACCAAGTGAAATACCTTGTTGACTGTGTTATGTGTCCCCACAACACGAATAAACCTGTTCAGAAAATAAATAAATAAACATAAATAAGTCATACAAGTCATTTCTGTCCTCTGCAGAGGATTTCAATTATAGACATCGATTATAATATTAATACTGATAATAATGTATCTTGAATAGCATATCAGCACATTAGAATTATTTCTGAAGGATCAGTGACACTCAAGACTGGAGTAAGTGGTGCTTGTATTTTAATTAAATTTTAATATGCATTCATATAGAAAAAGCTATTTTTTTATTTTGTTTTAATTATTCTCTGTATTTTAGATTTTAGTCAATTAAATGCAGCTTTGGTAAATCTTACAAAACAAACAAAAAAATAATTAGTAAATGTTTAGTGTCATTTTATAATAAACATGTATTAAAGGGCACCCATGATAAAAATCTACTTTTGTAAGCAGTTTGAACAGAACTGTGTGTAGGTATAGTGTGTCCACTGTCATATTGGAGTGATATAAACCCATCAAGTCACTTTTTATTTTTATTTCCTGAGGTTAAAATAGGATCTAAATCCCAGTGACTTTGAGGACCACCACAACGTGACGTAGGTGTAGTAATGGTTTCCCCGCCCACCGAATTGATTGACAGGCACCATGTTTCTATAATAACTTCTATCTGTTATAATCTAAAATATCTGTTACAACTTTCTGTGATTTTTAATACATTTTATAAGTTTAAAATGTTTTTGAAAGAGCATATTTATAATAAAGACAGTAAAATTACTGTAATTCTTAACCGCTATAATCACCACGCCGCATGGTGTCAGTAAACGTGCATGTATATATATATATATATATATATATATATATATGTGTGTGTGTGTGAGTGCGGGTGTGTGTACTGCAAATGGCATTTTTGTGAGACTCATCATTTCAGAAAGGCTTGAATAAACTCAACCACAAATACATGAAATAATCTGGGTATTTTTGACTAATGAGCTGTATTTCAGCTTTATCCAAGTCTGTCTCTGTAACTGTGCTTTTATCTGACGTAATGCATGATGAGAAGCAGACACGCACGTCTGAATGGTGGGTGGGCAGAAGCAGCTTATTTACATTTAAAGCCACAGGCTACAAAAACAGCTACACTGTGTTCATACGGTCAGATTCTGGAGGCTACAATAAAATATCTGATGTGTATTTTGATCTAAAACTTGACAGACACATCCTTAAGACACCAAAGGCTTATCTTACATCTTGTGAAAGGAGTCAAATAGGTGCCCTTTAAATGCAGGCACATATTAGTGTTCAAACCAAAAAAATCCCAATTTAATATAAACGTTTTTATAAAGATGTAATATTAGGAAAAGTTATTTTTATTTATTATAAAAATTTTATTTATTACAATGAGTATATATATTTTTTATAATTATTATTATTATATTTAGTGTTTTATTTACTAAATAGAAGTCCAAGTATATTTTACAGAGAAAGTAGTGCAGCAAAATAATAATGTGACCTTTAATATGCCACAATCCTGTGCGTTACATTTATGGTAGTTGAGCTAAAAAATGTATATGGTCTTGAATCTCTGCTTGGGTGTCAATTTGTGTGTAAATGTACATTTTTGACAACATTTTCCACCATTGATGGCAAATTTAGTGAGAAATCAGTATTGTAGTAAGCAAACATTTCCTAAAGGCCGTCACACACTGGATGCGCCGCTCAGCACCGCACCACGGCGCGCACATTTGCAGGCTACGAAAATAATCAGATGGTGCGGCAGAAATATGAACAGTGTCCTGAGTCGTGGCTGGGCGCCGCAGACAGCCACCGATTTGTGTACTCTGATTGAAACCTATTTTTAGAATTCTGAAACGCGTGCGGTGCTTCTGCTGTGCGACCTGCTTTAGTCATCATCAAAGCACTCTCTACTTTGTTTTACACAATTAATTCATAATGCTGTCTCAGAAAATAATGTTAATTCATAATGCTGTTTGAAATACATTTTACTACCTGATAGAGTAGCAAGGCAAAAAGTCAGCTGCCTTAATAATAAAAAAAAAACAAAAACATTTATTACAAAACAAAACTAGGATTTATATTTTTGTATGTGTTCTACCTGCAGACTCGTGCTGGGAAATAGAGTTGCTGCCATGAGCGGCACAGAAACTTGGAGTGATCCACCACACGTACCCAGTCCAGCTCATCCATAGACACCTCCACATAGTACGAGTATGACCTGCAGACACGAGTCAGGATAATATTACATATGATGCTTATTGCAAAATGTTTGTACACTTAAAATATTGCACATTCAAAAATAAGATACATCTAAACAATCTGAACCAAGCTTAAAGCACAATATCTTTTTTGATGAAAGAAGACTTATTTTTTCAATAAAATAACCAAAAACCACAAGAACAGTGTTTATATATATATATATATATATAAATATATA
>CAIGQZ010001236.1:3039763-3057152 GCA_903798205.1 Danio tinwini
CAAAAACCATTAATTTTAACAAACAGAACTTAGAACCTGTAATTTTGCTGAATATAAAAGAACCAGATAAAAAAAAGAAAAATATTCAATATGAAAAATTATCTTTGCTACTGTTGCTGATAGTGCTAAATATAGAAATCTAACATCTACAACAGATCCTATTTATTTTTTTAATTAATGATTCAACAATTCACACATAAAACTTGTTAAAAATGTTTCATTATTGGTGGATCATTTTTGAAAACCTATTCAGTTACATAATTTTGATGGCTGTTTTTCACCACCTATTGGTTACACAGTGTTAATGCTACAACATTCACCAGCGTCAAGTTCCATTAAACCGTGATTTTAATCTTTACCATAAACATCAGTGTTTATATCTGAACTATAAACAGTTCTCCCAGTTCTTCTGTGTTATTTAATTGTTTGTAACGAACTGAAAAAGTCTAACAACTGAATCTCTCTCAATCAAACGCAGATTTGAATGCAGCACTTCGAAAGATTAATAAACACATGCAAAACATTATCATTTATCATTCATGTTGTGAATTGAGATCACAATCTTTTAATGTTTAATTGTGCAACTTCACACTGAATGCATTAATGCAAGCGAAACTAACCAAGACAGAAAACACCTTTAATTAATAACCTAAGAAAGCATTTAGGTCCTACTATAACTTTTTTCCGTCATAGTTATATTTTACAGGGAGGTCAATATGCTTTCATACACAGGATTTGAAAAAAGCGGGAGGCCATCTCTTTGTAATTGTTATAAATGTTGGATCAACCTACAAGTTCAAAAAAAGATATTAGTCCGCGTGTCATGTGCATTCTGAAATGTGGGTTGTGATCCATATCAACCTTGATCTGTTACACCCTTAGTCTAAACAGTCTCTGAACACTTGAACACTTCTTGAACACTTTTAATGCTTCCAGATGATTTGCTGCATTTATAAAGCATTTATGTGTTCAGGCAGTTCAGTCTAATTCAATTTCTATGTGTAATTTGACTGGACAGGAATCAAAGGACTGATTTTTCTACTTAGCCAATCAACATAGACAAGAAAAGTAAGTAGTGACTGTAGGTTGAAGGAAAGAGTTGAGTAAAAGTATCAACAAAGCACTAAAATGTACTCAAGAGTAAGTAAAAGTACACATTTTTAAAACTAATTAGTAAATTACAATTCCTGAGAAAAAACTACTCAATTTCAGTAATTTGAGTATTTGTAATGTGCTAATTTACACCACTTATTATCTCTTTCTTATTTCAATTACCTGCTGTCCTTGTCCCACAGCAGTAGGCGTATGTGGTTGACGATAGAAGGTTGACCCAGGCGGACCTGAATGCCAGCGGCTCTGCCTTCCTCTTCTATGGGGTGTCTGGAGAAGCCGTGGTCCAGATCATAGTTCTGCGTGTCTCCATCCAGGAGGGCAGACTTCAGCTCTCCCTTCACCACCACAGCACCATGCTTCATGGTGGCAATGTTCTCTTCTGGGACTACGACACCAAACACACAGAAGAGGATGCATTTTAATCTGAGGCATCAATAAAAATTTCTCATACTCTACAGGTGGCCATACACTTGAAAGAGGTGGATGAGGAGATTCCCCCCAATGTGTAAAGCGATTTGAGTGCCCAGAAAAGCACTATATAATTGTAAGGAATTATTATTATAAAACATTTAACAATAGCTCTAGTTCTTTAACATTCACATCAGTAGCTGTTAGCTAGACATGTATTCTCTTATCAGAAATGCATTAATTTAAATAAATTGTTTGTTTAATCCTGTCATTACCCAACAATTAAAATGTACTCAACGTTTACTTACCCTCAAATGGTTCCAAACATTTATGAGGTCTGATATTTTGAACAATGTTGGAAACCAGCAGCCATTGTTACTCATTTTAAGAAAAAACATACTATGGAAGTCAATGGTTACCAACATTCCTCAAAATATCTTCTTTTGTGTTCAACAGAAAGAATATCTCAATGATGAGTAAATGATGACAGAATTTTAGATTTAGGGTGAACTATCACTTTGATATCATGCTAAAGCTGGGATGCCCAAACTTGGTCCTGGAGGGCCAGTGTCAGCTCCAACACACCTGCCAGGAAGTTTCTAGTATATCTAATAAGAGCTCGGCTGTTTCTCAATTCCAAAAAAGCAGAGAACAGACTTGCTTTCTCGTGGAGACCGGTTTTGCCAGGTCACCTCGAAAGAACAAACTCAGGAGACCGCAGGAACACAAAACGCACCCTTTGAGAAATGAGATGCTGCGTTCTTCTTGATGGTCACATGACTTTTACGAATTTTTACGAACAATTATTTAAACATTACAGCATTCATACAATTCATTGTTTTATTGTTTTTTCCCTTTTCAATAAATACAGTTAAAGTCAGAATTATTGGCCCCCCAATTTCTGTTTAACGGAGAGATTTTTTCAACGCATTTCTAAACATAATAGTTTTAATAGCTCATCTCTAATAACTGATTTATTTTATCTCTGACATGATGACAGTAAATAATATTTTACTAGATATTTTTCAAGACACTTCTATACAGCTTAAAGTGACATTTAAAGGCTTAACTAGGTTAATTAGGTTAACTAGGCAGGTTAGGGTAATTAGGCAAGTTATTGTTTAATGATGGTTTGTTCTGTAGACTATTGAAAAAATATAACGCTTAAAGGGGCTAATAATTCTGACCTTAAAATGATTCTTAAAAAAATAAAAACTGCTTTTATTCTAGCCGAAATAAAACAAATAAGACTTTTTTCAAAAAGAAAACATATTATCAGACATACTGTGAAAATTTCCTTGCTCTGTTAATCATCATTTTGGAAATACTTAAAAAAAATCAAAGAAAAAAAATCAAAGGGGAGCTAATAATTCTGCCTTCAACTGTATATAACATGCACAAAAACCTTACAAATATACTTTGCACAATACAAATAAAACTAATTTTAATGCAAGTTTCAGCAAAGTTACATCTCATTTATATCTCTAAACTTTAATAATAAATCTATATAAAATGCTGCGCTTCCCACCTCCTTTATTCAGCCGCAATGACTTCTGAGACTTCTTGAGTGAGTTTTGTGCTCAAGTCTGCATCGGTGCATCCTCGATACCAAGTACACATCTGGGAACTTTCACGTGTCCTCTGTTCTTGCGGTCCTGAGTTTTGGAACTAAACTTTGGCGGTTGATGATGACTTTACAGGAGAACTCGAGGACGCAAGAATGCTGAAGAACACATATTGAGAAACAGACCTTGATTATCTGGTTCAGGTGTGTTTGATTAGAATTGGAGCTAAACTCTCCTGGACACCGGCCCTCCAGAACCAAGTTTGGACATCCCTGTCGTAAAGTATGTACAAATATTTTGGTGGGATTTTGCCATATTAGTTAACACATCACCTTGAATACAATTACAAATATACCATGATTTAAGAATAATAGTAATTTTAATAAAACAATAATGTGTAAACTTCATTATCAGGGTTATAATACTAAAAGTAAAACTATAAAAGCAAGTAGTAACTTTTAAATTAAAGTCTTTATCCTCATTTTAATTTAATGTACAAAAAATACTAAAACTTAAAATTCATAAAACTACTTGTATATATATAATAAAAGTCAGATAATTAAAACTTTAAAAGTCAAAACATTAATAAAACCTATAACATATCTCAATAATAAAAACCCTGATGATCATGTATGAGGCAACACGATGGCTCAGTGGTTAGCACTGTAGCCTCACAGCAAGAAGGTCGCTGGTTCGAGTCCCAGCTGGGTCAGTTGGCATTTTTGTGTGGAGTTTGCATGTTCTCCCCGTGTTTGCGTGGGTTTCCTCCAGGTGCTGCGGTTTCCTCCACAGTCCAAACACATGCTCTATAGGTGAATTGAATAAAAATTAGCTGTAGTGTATGTGTGTGAATGAGTGTGTATGGATGTTTCCCAGTACTGGGTTGCAGCTAGATGGGCATCCGCTGTGTAAAACATATGCTGGATTAGTTGGTGGTTATTGTGGTGACCCTTGATAAATAAAGGGACTAAGTCAAAAAAAAAATGAATGAATGAATCATCATGTATAAATTTTTGCACTCTTAAAATTAAACTATTTTTGCTGTTGTGCCACCAAAATGATTGAAAAACAGCATTCTGTAATCAGGTTTAAAATATTTTAACTATCTCTAAACCATTCAAAGGCAACACAGTGGCGCAGTGGGTAGCACATTCACCTCACAGCAAGAAGGCCGCTGGTTCGAGCCTTGGCTGGGTCAGTTGGCATTTCTGTGTGGAGTTTGCATGTTCTCCCTGTGTTTGCGTGGGTTTTCTCTGGGTGCTCCGGTTTCCCCCACAGTCCAAACACATGCGGTACAGGTGAATTGGGTATGCTAAAATTGACCGTACTTTATGAGTGTGTGTGTGTGTGTGAATGTTTCCCAGTGATGATTTGTGGCTGGAAGGGCATCCTCTGCGTTAAACATATGCTGGATAAGTTAGTGGTTCATTCCTCTGTGGTGACCCCAGATTAATAAAGGGACTAAGCCGAAAAGAAAATGAATGAATAAATGAACCATTCAACAAAACCAACCTCTTTGCAAAGTCTAATACATCGAGATTAAAGCTTTAAGACTTTAAAATGCCATATAATGACCCCTTCAAAAAGTGTTGCTTTTAATAACCCAATATTTCAGTTTTTTGTTGTTTCTACAGAGTTATAAACGCACTCAGTGAAATGCTTAAAAACAGCATTCTGCATAAAAATATTTTACTATCCAATAAAACCGACCACTTTGCAAAGACTGTGTCGCATCGAGATTAAAAGCCTTAGTTCAAAATGCCATAATATGACCAAAAGCAAAAAGTGTTGTTTTTAATAATGTAATAAGAGTGATAAACGCACTCAGCATGCCGCGGTAGTTGAGATCCATGTCTCTGCTCTCGGAGCGAGTCTGTATGGCATCCAGAAGGTCATCTGGACTGAGGAGGCCGGAAGGACGAACCACATTCAGCATCTCAGAGAGGGTCATCAGGGGCAGTCGGACGGCTGACATCACTTCCTTTGCCTCTGGGCCGTCGCCGTTGTGGTGACACCAGTGGCAGAGAGCCTGAAAGATCTCCCTCTCACTTGAAGCGAACGAATCTCTCCTCACGACTGTCAACAGGGCAGACTGCAGACAAGAGTTTATGCATTAATCTTAATGATTTGGGCTACATGATATTTGGGAGAAACATTGTGATTTGTCATTAGGTCTGTCACAATAATCAATATATAGACTTATCGCACATGGACATGACCTCAATCATTTGTGGTGATGCAATATATTACCCATTTTGCCCATACATAAAAACCAATTCTAGCAACATTTTTAGCTGAGTGTCAGTATCGTAAAAAAACACTATAGTATTTACTATAAATTACTATAGTATATATTCATGTGGGTGCCTGATGACTGAAAATAGATCTGGTAGCAGATTTTGCATCCTCTGTTACTTTTTACCTTGCACTTTTTAGTTAACATTTATGATTATTTATTTAGGATATGCTGATTATTAATTTGTTTAAATGACTATAATTAAATTAAATAATCTTAAGAATGAAATATAATGTGTTCTTTGGAAGAGTGTACTTGCATTGTGATAATTTTACATTGTCATTCTGGCATTATATAATGAGTGGCATAAAATGGTCTTAAATGACAATAATATTGTTTATCGCAATATATTTCGGTGCAATATATTGTACAACAAAAATTTGATATTGTGACAGGGCTAAATGTCACATAAAACAAATACAGGATTTTTAAAAACAATTACATATAAGCACATATGCTTGAAAATAGAAATATATCTATTTTAATAATATAATAATAATATTTTTATATAATAGTTTATAGTAATTTCCCAGTGTTAGGTTACAGCTGGAAGGGCATCTGTTGTGTAAAACATATGCTGGATAAGTCTGCGGTTCATTCGGCTGTGGCGACCCCGGATTAATAATGGGACTAAGCCAAAAAAGAAGGAATGAATGAATGTATAGTAATAATAATAATTTATAAGATGACAACTTCCTTTTTTTTCAAAAAATATGTAAGGTTAAACATTTTAAATCAAGAAAAAACTTAATACAACAGACGACAGGGCAAACTGCACACAAGATTTCATGTATTAATCTTAATTATTTGGGCTACATGATATTGGAAGGGAAAATATTGGCATATAAAATTTCATAAAATGCAGGAATAAAAAAACAATTACATATGAGCAAATATGCTTGGAAATTTAAAATATACATAAATTTTTTTTATATAATAATAATATTTGTAATATAATATTTTATAATATTAATAATAATAATATTCTATGAAATAAAAACTTTTTTTTATTAAAAAAATATGTAAGATTAAACACTTTTTGAATCAAGGAAAAACTTAATTGATTTTTAGGTTATGAATAAAACAAAGATTTCCAGAGTACATAGATTTTTAAAATTATTTGTTCAAGTAATAGAAATGTTTATATGTAATTTTTAGACAAAATTCTAAACCTAATTTTTCAGTGTTGAACTTTTTAAAATTATTTATTATTATTTTTTAACCAAATCATTATGATTATAACTTAACATAACTGTTTTGTGAAAAAATAGAAAAAAGAAAAATATTGTAACCACAGTATTGACCTTATTCTAAAATATGGAAGTGCGCTCGTTTTTGCGATTGTTTTAGAACTTCCGATTCAGTCGCCTATGGGAGAAATGACTAGGAATAATAAATGGCTGAAAATGGTCAAACTACTTGCTCTACAAACAAGTGTTTGCATGACTATACAGACAAAATAGAATAATATAATAAGAAAACCTCAGTTTGCAACATCAAGCAGCAGAACGAGCTGTTTTTAACGTCTAAAAATGAATGGAAGTGAGTGAGACCGGAAGTCTCGAGCCAAAACAATTCAAATGGCTGCGCGCGCTCGTACGCGGAGAATAAGGTGAATTGCAGTGTAAAATAAAAAAATACTGTAAATTTACAATACTTAATATTCACATCTCAATTTCACAGTTTTCAAGTAGTGACTAACCAAACTTTATTTTGCCAGCAATAGGGTTGTCACGATACTGAAATTCAGTACCAATCAATACTGAAATTTTACAAACATCCATTTCCCTCTAACATTTGAGTGCTGTTGAGCATGTTCTTAAACAGCATTGATTTGCCATTGTGTTCACGTGCTCAACAGAAATGACTGTGATTGGCCGCGAGGGTCATCAGCTCACCGAGCTCACCAATGTTTACTGAGTGGAACCACAGATACACAAACACTGGTGCGTTTTATACCTTTAATTCACCAGTGGATCGCTTGTATGTTAGCTTATAGACAAACCAGCTGATTGACGTGATTTTAAAACGCTCCAGTGTCCCTGTATCTGTGTTCACACTCAGTAAACAGTGGTGAGTTTGGTGAACTGATGACCTTTATGACCAATCCCAGTCATTTCTGTTGAGCGTGTCAACACAATGGCAAATCAGTGGTGTTTAAAAACATGCTCAACATTGCTTAAATGTTAGTGGGAAATGGACATTTGAAAATTTCAGGATTGATTGGTACCGAATTCCAGTATTATGACAACCCTATTGCCAGCAAATAGAAACATGCTAGTTTCAGTATGAAACAATAATGCATATGCTCAATAAATTAAAGCACAGGGATGTCACAATAATAATTTCGTTTTGATATATTCTGCAACTTTACTTACAAAATACATTATTAAATCACTCACCTTTGAAAGTGTCAGAAAGCCATCTGACTTTAACACTTCAATGGCGTTACGGTCCATGTAAGCCATGCAGGCCTCTGCCAAACCATTCAGACAGTAGAGACTGGCCACATCGAACACCAGACAGACGTTTCGCGTGCTCAATAAAGTGCGCAGGAACTCACAAATTGAGACCTCTAGTGGTTGGAGACCATAACGGTGCGCAAGTCCCAAGAAATCTAACAGTGTCTCTTCTCTGGCTTCACTCAGTGTGGCTCGGCCTGTGTAAAGATACCGCAACAACATGGAAAAAGCCTCAGCGCGCGTTTCCTCCAACCTAACCTCCGCCTGCGCCCGGGACTCCCTCAGCCCTCCATACAGCAAAGCTCTGAGGAATTACAAAGAAAGATAAAGTAGTAAAAGATGGGATTAAAGAACAATCCTGCCAAACAAAATTTTATGTATATGTACATAAATACAATTAATCTAAAGTTACAAAAATTTGTATAATTTACTGTGCCTGGATGCTTTAAACTGGTGTGAAATGTTTACACAGTCGCAGGTCTTAAAAACACATGCATATTTTTAGTAACTTTATGGATAAACTTTGGAATTACTTCATAAATGTGTTTTCATCTGTGGCCCATGATCAAATATAATCCCGACATTAATCAAAATTTAAAATAAAAATACAGATATAAACTGACATTTAATCCTGACATGCACATTGCAATAATGCTAAAATGATATTTTGTCCAGCTCTTGAAGTGATTTTTGTTAAACTGTTTAAGCAAACCAAGTTAAATAAACAAAAGCTAAAAAGTCACAAAACAAATACATTGATGTGTTTGCATTTATTTATTTTATCATTTATTTATTGCCACATCAGCAACTTATGGCTATTTCATGGCAAGATGAATATACATAAAAATATTACATGATAAAAACAAATTTGTATTACAATAAAAAGTTACTTAGATAAATATATAAAATATAAATAAATAAAATTCACACAAAAATATATTCAGAGTTTAATACGATTTTTTTGTTACATTTTTGATAAATAATTTACTCTTCCTGTGATACCTTTTTAAAAATGTCCATCAAAGTACTCTCCCTATAAAAATTGTGTCTAAATGTATTTAAACTTCTACATTCCAACAAAACATGTTTGATAGTAAGAGCAGCCTGGCAGTAATTACATTTAGGTGGGTCTTATTGAGTAAATACAAATGAGTCAACCTAGAATGTCTCAAAATTAGAATTTGCTAAATGTCTTTCATTTATTTTAAGGTTAATTTCGTGTAATTTATTATTTATGCAGTTGTCCCATTCTCTTTGCCATGTTTCGTTTATGTACAAATTAATTGTGGGTTTCAAGTCCTCAGGAGGAATTAAACATTCTGTCACTATCAAAGAGCCTGTTTTGCTGCTTCATCTGCCAGTTCATTTCAATGTAGACCCATATGACCTGAAATCCAACAGAAGATGATGTTGAACTGCTTATTTTCTAATGTTGTCATTTTCTTCACAATCATGGAAATTATGGGGTGATCACACTTAAGCCTAGTTCACACTACAGGATTTTAAGCATCGGCAGATCGCTGTGCAGTTCACACTACATGACTTGATTTTGTGTCTTTTAATCACTGTGGTGTTCACACTACGCGACACAACGTAAATGATCCACAAGAGAGAGGTCACACACTACATGATCTGACAACAACTTGTTCGCCAACAGTTCAGTCAAGCTACCAAACTACAGCCAATGAAATTTTGAGGGAGGAGTCATCAGAAAAAGCTGAACACTATTGGCTGCTTGCGTGCTGATTACATCACTTACAGCGTTTCAAGTTTTCAAGGGAGCATTTAAAAACATCATCAGTCAGCTGATGCATCAGCAGATCGATCACTCATCTGCAAAGTTCAAGTGGAAAGATACACAGAGTTTTTAATTTTTGTAATTTTATAACTCTTTGAAATAAAACTAACATATCTATAACACCCTGACGTTTTCTAAATATCTGTTTATGTCTTTCTAACATTGTTATTTATTTTATTATTATAAAACAGTAAAGAACTGAGCATGTCTACCTTTAATTACCATATTGGTCAAAACGACTGCATGCATATCTGCTACTTTTTGCTGTGACTTTATATATGCATGTATTTCTTTACCTCGCAACTTCCTGCTAAAATAAACAAAACTTTTTTGATAACAAAAACATCAATTTACTTCAGATATATCTTTCAAAACAGCATATTCTGTGCCGCGAAATAGCTCCTGTTTGAAAGTGAAAATGAAAGCGAGGCTCAGACCTTTGCATGTTCTAGTATCTTAACTACATATTTATAGGCTGTATTACAAAAAAGATTATATTTTTAGGGTAATGCTGTCATAAAATATGATGACAGACATTCAAAGCCTAATTTTAATATTGCAATAGAAGTTTTGAATGTAAATATGATGGGAGAAAGGTCAGAATGAGCAGTATGGTAATTGTAATAGTTACAGAATTGTAGTTCCACTGTTAATATAGCCTACTCTCCTGTCCGTGTTAACACAGAATGACGCGAGTGCATGGATGCCCATTCTGGCCAATCACAGACGTTTCTGTTCAGCTCCTGAAAACACAGTCATTCAGCTTATGCTGATATGCTCTCTCATTGGCTGTAGCTCGTCACAACATCTGACCACATGTGGGGTCGAGTCGGCCGACTGCTCTGGAATATTCAGCATGCTAAATATTGGATTTCCGTCTGCGAGGTGTCGGCAACGCTTCAGCGAGCCTCTTTGACGCGTTGTTCAGTAGTTCACACATAAAGACTGCCAAGCGCCGTGCACCCGCAGATTTTTCCCGATCACAACCCGATCTGTTGGCGAGCTCGTTAACTTCCAAAACGGGCTCAAATTAGGCTTAAAATCCTGTAGTGTGAACTAGGCATAAGAAGCTTCAAGTGCTCCATTTGTTCTAAAGCCATATGTATTGCATAAGCTTCTGCTGTGTAAATTGAACTTTCTCCTGGAATCCGAGTACCAAAAACATAATCTTTAAAAACTACTGCTGCAGTTACTCCTTTGTCTGTTTTCGATCCATCTGTATATGCTGTATGGGTTGATGATGAAGGAGACTGCCTGTTATTTGTTAGAATTCTTGTTTGTATTCATTTGGGTGAGTCAAGGACTTCTTCTGTTTGGTTAAGTTCCATAAGATTCTTATTTTTGAGAAATATGGCTCAAATCAGGTGTGTTTACATTTAGTTTGTACTATTCTGTAATACTTTAAATCTATTAATTCCACCAATCTGTAAAACATGCAATAATATAGGGGGGAAATAATTATATTATTCACAAATGTATTCATACTACTGTAGGGCTGCACGATTAATTGAAAAAAGCTTAAAAAAGATTCAACCCCACCCCACACGATCTTAATCCAACATCTCTACGATTCAGCCAATTATATTTTCAAGGTCAGGAGAGAAGCATAAAGGCGGTCGTACAAGTGTTCACATTGTTTTACACCTCCAAATTAGGGTTGTCATCGCGATACTGTATTAATTCATAACTCAAATCTACGAAATAAAACAATACTATATTTTGTCATAATACTTAAATTCAATTCAGAATTCCCTTATTATTGAAGACTTTCTCTGCTTTTTTATACTGTGACTCTTTGTTGTTATTGCAATAATAAAAAAAAATTAAAATCTTTAATTTAAAATGCATATTTTTTGAGCATTTTAGTGACTTTTCCATATGCAACATATTGTTGAATCTTTAATGTATTGTTTACAAACTACAGTGGCACCGCCAGTATTTTGGAGCCATAATATCGCGGTGCTACCGAAGTACAGCCAACCATGCAACCCTACTCCAAATAGTGTTGAAAAAGTTACATACTGTATTTATGTAGAAATCACTCCAAAATGTAATTTCTGTCTTAATGTAATGGTGTATTCCAGGCCGCGAATAACACGTTTGTTTACTACTAAGAGAATGCACGCGTGCTTGCAAAAAATGCATGACAGAACCTGCATAGGCTGTGAATAACAGGTAATAAAGTTGTAGATAACGTTTAGTTTGTTGCACAGACAGATCGTTTGAGAGCTGCTGGGGAAACATGATTGGCATGCAAGTTTCTTTTCCTCTAAGTGATGACAGCCATGACATGAGCACTCTCAGTGAAACAAAACCATGCACATCATTTAAATTAGGGATGTCCAAACTCTGTCCTGGAGAGCCAGTGTCCTGGACAGTCTAGCTCCAACCCTCAAACACACCTGAATCAGCTAATCAAGCTCTTACTAGACATACTAGAAACGTCCTGGCAGGTGTGATGAAGCAAGTTGGAGCTAAACTCAGCAGGGCACCTGCCCTCCAGGACTGTTTGGGAAGCCCTGGTTTAAATGATTATAACGCATTTTAGAGTTACGATTACGACAATCGTTTGATGTGTTTTTTGACATGTGAGAATAAATGTTTAACACTGTCAGTATAACTACTCTGGCCTATATAATGCCTGAGGGAATCTGATAATAACAAATAACAAGCATATTTCTCAAACATATTAATTCAACTTTAGAGTCATGAATAGTTGTACTCTGATTTAATCACTGTGCATTAATGACCAGGACATATTTAAAGTCTGTTCAAGTCCACCAATCCAAATCCTTACAAAATTTTGTATTTTAACCAACAGTAGAGCTACACAATGGCCTAATATTATTAGTGATTTACCATATGTTCGAGAATAACAATAATAATATCCTACTTATATTAACCTTTATTTTATATTGTGATCGTGTGATCTTTATTTTAAGCAAAAAAATTTGTGATTCTCATTTTATCCAGAATCGTGCAGCCCTAATGCATATGAATAAATAACTTAATTCTTAAAAATAGGCTCAAATTAGTCATAATTGCTGAATAATATGCATGAAATAAAAACATATTACTAGTGGATTAAACTTTAAATGATTTCACTCAAAATCAGCCCAACAGACAAATAACATCATCTCACAAACCTGAAATATTGGCAGCGGGCCGCTAGAATGACCCTGTGTGCAGGAAAGCGCTTTTCCTCTACCACAAAGGTGACGTCGCTGTACTCTTCACCAGGAACTAAAGCGCCGAGCTGCTCTGACAGGAGATGCAGGTGGTCGATCTCAGACGCGGAGTTCATCGGCCGCAGAGGATGACTGTCACTCATGACCACAGCTGGACAACACCTTCACAACTCAAACAAACATTTAAACCAGTCAGTGAAATTAGTTGAAGAAAATAAGGAGCATTACTACTATGCAGAAGCAGAGCACATATGGGAGTTATTTTATGGAATAAAAATTGTGCCAAAAGTTTTTGAAATAAAAAGCTTGGCAAATAGTGAATTCTGGAAGGAATTTGTGGGATGTGAAGTATTGAACTTAAATATGAAAATATGTGTGAAATATTTTTAGTTGAGCATATTCAATGCAACATTTTCTTTTCAGTTAGTGCTATTTGACAAGCTTTTTATTCCAAATACTTTTGCCATTACTTTTGTTCCATATAATCTTTTTGTAATATGTGACTATGGATTGCTAAACCATCTTCTTTTGTGCCCCCAGAATAAATTACATTATGGTCAAACAAATAAAATTCTTGGTTTAAAATTATTGATTATTTTTATTATTACTACTACTAATGCAATAGCAGAACACATATGAGAGGTAGGCATGGGCCGGTATAAGATTGTGACTGTTTGCTAACCATGGATAAAAATATCACGGTTGCACAGTATTGTGATAACTGCTCAAAAATATATTATTTTTAAATGTCTGGGTAAAAAACTATTTTCCCCCATTGAACACAACAGATTTTATTTTAAGAAACATTTAAAATATTTTGGAACAGTAGCTTTTCATGTGGAGGGTCCTTTTCTGCTGATGATACTGTTGCCCTAAAAAAACTAAATAAAATAGCCACACAAAAAAACACGTAAAAAAACTGTACATATACTGTAGGAACGGTTTAACACAGTTCTGGCGGTTAAAACCTTGACCTTTCCAAACCGCAGTAAAACTTGAAAGCGATTATCGTCCCATGCCTGATGAGAGGTATTTTATGAAATAAAAATAATGCTAAACATATTTTAAATAAAAAGCTTGTCGAATAGCACAAAGTAAATTCTGGAAAATGAATATGAAATATTGAATATGAAGATGTGTGGTAAATATTTTTAGCTTAGTTTTAGTTTAAATAAACAGCTATGTTCATCTTCAGGACCTAAAAATACAAGCCCTGGCAAATCAAGTTATAAAAATGCAAAAACTTGTTAATTCAACTAATTATTTTACTTGTTATTCGACAAGCTTTTTATTTCAAACACTTTTAGCACCTTTTTGTTCCACATTATTTTCAATTATCGTCATTTTGTAATATGTGATCCTAGTTTGCAAAACAATCTTCATTTGTGACTCCGAAATATTTGTAAGAATAAATTACATTATGGTCAAACAAAATGCATTAAGGGGAAAAAAATTCAAATTTTCTTTTTTGGGGGGGTGGGGAGGGGTTACTGATGATAATAATAATAATAATTATTATTATTACTACTGTGCAGAAGGTAAACACATATGGGAGTTATTTTATGGAACAAAAATAATGCCAAAAGTATTTGAAAAAAAGGCTTGTCAAATAGTGAATTCTGGAAGGTGAATATGACAGATTGAACTTAATGAACATGTCTGTGAAATATTTTTAGTTGAAATATTCACAGTTTAAATAAACAGCTATGATAAATTTCAGGACCTAAAACCCCTGGCAAATCAAGTCATTAAAATGCAAGAACCTGTTAATTTAATACATTAATTTCTTTTCAGTTAAGTGCTACTCAAACTTTTTATTTCAAATACTTTTAGCATTATTTTTGTTCCATATTATTTTACATCCGGAATATTTGTAGCAATAGCCAAAAATTCATTACGGTCAAACAAAATACATTGTGGGTAAAAAGAAATGGTGGGTCAAAATGATTGATTACTACTATTATTACTATTACTATTATTTCTACTATTATTATTAATATTAGAATTATTGCTGCTGCTGCACAAAAAACATATGAGAGTTTTTTATGGACCAAAAATAATGTCAAATGTATTTTAAATAAAAAGCTTGTCGAATAGTGAACTTTGGAAAGTGAATATGAAATATTGAACAAGTCTGTGAAATATTTTTAGTTGAAATATTCACAGCTTAAATAAACAGCTGTGTTAAATGTCAGGACCTAAAATACAAACCCTGGCAAAAATACCAAGCTAAAAATGATTATGGTGAAACAAAATAAATTAGGGGGGGGGGGGGGAGATGATTGATTTTCCTTTTATGCCAAAATCATCAGAATATTAAGCAAAGAAGATCATGTTGAGTGAAGATTTTTAAATTTCCTACTGAAAATACATAAAAATTTATTTTCTTTATCAGTAACATCCATTGCTCTGAGCTTAATTTGGCACCTACAAGGGCCATTTTCTCAGTATTTGGATGATTTTTAATTCTCAGATTCCAGATTTTCAAATAGTCGTATCTCAGTCAAACATTGTCAAATCCTAACAAGCCAAACATCAATGGAAAGCAAGTCATATTCAGATCTTGTATGGTGAATATAAATTGCAATTTTTATTCTTGTGCTTCATTAATAAAATGATGAATATCTATGAGGTGAAAATTATGCCTGATTAAGGCACTTGGTGTTCAATACTAATAATTACTATTATTACTATGTAATAGTTATGCAAGATATATAATTATGTAATATAGAGCACTAATATACATTTAAAATGCGTTTATAAGTCCAAACACTGATAATATGTGTCTCTAAATAGCTGTTTTAACAGAAATAAGCATAAATAAAAAAAAACATCAGCGAGATAATTCCTTGTCAATCATATTATGAGCAATAAGAACATATAAATGAGTAAAAGATACAGTGATACATGATCATTTGTTTAAAAACATCTACAAACAGCTCGGTCACACAATATAATATGAAATATCGTCAAACAGACACATGTCGAGAACATTCTGACTCACCGACACCAATACAGATTTAATCAGGCTCCGGCTAAAGCAGACCGAGAAGGAAACAGCTGTTTTGATTCCGGTAAACGTATTTTGTTAATATTTCTGTCAAATATTATATTAAATATGTTAAATATACATTCGTGGCGAACAACAAATCCATCGGATCCAAGTTCCAACCGTAAAGCCTCTACCGGATGTTTTGACGTCGCAGATGTGTGACGTGTTTTAGTCACAGCGCCGCTAGCGAACATATGAGGTATAAAAATCTGTATTATTTCCCCTTAAAGAATGCTCCTTTATACAAATAGAAAATATTCCTGTTAAACATAAATTAACATATTTGGGTGTAATGATTTGTCAATAAAATTTTGAGCCTCTGATTGGCTGTTTCAGAGGTTTCTGTAAGTCAGATTATACAAACTATGCAGCTAATTTGACATTACTTTTAGGCTCTATATAAAAACCAACACCTGTTTAACAAGAAAAGTGTCTTGTGAACACTTACCACATCTATCCGTGCTTTAGAATGGCCTGTTTCAGACTGTTCAATGATTTTTTTTTCTCGCATAGACTGATTATGCATTCACATTGGTATGAACCGTTGTAGGGGTGGTCAAACATATATTTAAATGATCTCTTATTTGAATTATTATTATTACTGCTTAAGATACATATCAGAGCAAACTATCTGAATCTCTGAACTAACGGAATCTCACCATTTAGAGGGCTGACCCCCATACATGTTGTTTTGATGTCATTTAGGGGGGGATCAAGAAATACCCCCCCAACCCTGATAATAATTTTTATTTTACTTCATTTATTTTTTTTCCTTTGGCTTAGTCCTTTTATTTATTAACAGTCGTCACAGCGGAATGAACCGCCAACTCATCCAACGTATGTTTTACACAGCGGATGCCCTTCCCGCTTCAACCTAGTACTGAGAAACACTCATACACTATGGTCAATTTAGTTTATTCAATTCACCCGTCTTTTTGGATGTCTTTGGACGGTGGAGGAAACCTGAAACCAACTGACCCAGTCAGGACTCGAACCAGTGACCTTCTTGCTGTTAGGCAACAGTGCTAACCACTGAGCCATTGTGTCGCCTAATTATAATTTAATTTTAATTTATAATTAAATTTATTTTGTCATTTAATTATAATTTTAATAATAATAGTATAGGTATGGATAGGGATTATAATCTTACTTATATTTTTTATTTGTATTGTTTGTGTACAGCACTAGTGGTCAATCTTTGTTGTATTAAAATGCGCTTTACAAATAAAGTGAACAATGAACATTAATTAAAATTTCACACTAAAATGTAAATTGTTGTAAAATCTAGACATTTTCAGCAAATTCTGAAAAGTTCAAGAAAAAAAAGTCTAAACATTTCTCTTTTTATTGAAGGTTTATTGAAGTTAGCAATTTAATTATTTACAATGAAGCTTATTATTTATTTTTTCAGTATATTAACATAGCAACTTATATTTTTGTTAATTGTATACTGTATAGTTTCAGCACACCAAGTTAGCTTAGGAGGTCCCGAGACCCGGCTGGGCCA
>CAIGQZ010001236.1:3057552-3075513 GCA_903798205.1 Danio tinwini
CACTAATCCACATTAAACTTTACACTGATAGCAAAATCTGATGGGTAACATACTGCATCATCAAAATGTGCTACCTACTTTTTAAATAGGAGGTAAGACAATCTGACAAGGTGGAACAAATCCACAGAACACCGGTTTCCCCCCACAGTCCAAACACATGCGCTATAGGTGAATTGAATAAACTAAATTGTCCGTAGTGTATATGTGCGTGTGTGAATGTGAGAGTGTTTCCCAGTACTGGGTTGCAGCTGGAAGGGCATCCACTGTGTAAAACCTATGCTGGATAAGTTGGTGGTTCATTCCGCTGTGACAACTCCTGATAAATAAGGGACCAACCCATAAGAAAACGAATCAAGATAGCTTAATGAAATAAAGACGAAGGTCATTAAAAAAAAAAAAAAGCATCAGGTAATATTTCATTTTAAGTCACAATAAAAATTCATGTACATGTAGTTTACATTGTTTATACTGAAAAGTTCTAGTAAAAAAACAAACTCAAAACTAAAATCTAAAGACTGAAGGATAAATATACTGATGTTACCAGCTGCATTGTTTATCCTAACACACATTTAGAAACTGGTTGGATTGTTGCCTAGCAAGATTTTTTTTTATTTGCCTTCCCCGTTTTGCAACCTCACATACTCCTAATGTTTCCAAGGCTTTCTTCGCAGCTTACTCTGCTTCCAGTCACATATTAATGCTGGCGAACAGTTTGAGCTCTTAATCTGCTTAAACTGCAACATCGCAAACCTTATGATGTCCTGGCACGCTCAAACATGCAAAGTATGCTATACGAAGAAATCAGAAGATAAATCTTAGTGATTCTTACAGAGTTCATGCTATTACTGTAAATGAAAGGACTTCTGCTCTTGTTCAGTCAGCAAAAGAATGACAACAAAGCACTTTCCTTGGTTTATTTAAACAAATATAAGCAGGGTTTTAGGGGTGACTATGAAGGATGTATTGTATTAAAAAAATATGCTCTTTTAATAAAGTAGAAACTTTAGGAAGAGAACGGCATCCTTTTAAATATATATTCCTATTTTAACAAAGTATAATTTTAAAGGGACAGTACACCCAAAACTTTAAATCCTGCTATGATTTACTCATCCTTTGAGTTTCTTCCCTCTGTTGGACACAAATGAATATAAAATGAAAGATGTGGATTAAAAACAGCCACTGATTTATACCATGGTATTTTCTGCTCCTACACTGTGCAGATTCCACACAATTCATTGGTTTAGGTTAAATCGATTAAGTTAACTTAACAAATTTAAGTGGACTGAACAAAATACAATTAAGTTGTCCCAAAAGTCCTCAAAAATCATGTTGCTTCAACTCATTTTAAATAAGTAGTTCGAACAAGCAGCAAAATCACTTTTTCTGAGTGGACTGAAGATATCAATGACTGATTTTTACCCCAACATACTTCAAAACGTCTTTATTTGTGCTCAACAAAGTATAGAAGCACTTGAGTGTGACTATTAGTTAGAAAAGTTAAATTTTTAAATGAACTAACCCTTTGAGGTCTGCATAATTTTAAAAACTGACGATCAAATTAAATGGTTGCATTATATTGTTAGATGTAAACACTGTTAGTCTTCACTGCACTGCTTTGCAGAGAACAACCAGCCTTTGTTAAATCACTTAGCACACCAAGTTAGCTTAGGCGGCATGGGGTTTGCTGGTTCGAGACCCGGCTGGGCCAGTTGGTATTGTGTGAAGTTTGCATGTTCTCCACGTGTTGGTGTGGGTTTCCTTCAGGGGCTCCGGTGTCCTGACATTTTATCCTACCCATCAGATTTTGCTGCCAACACTGTATTTGAATGGTTCTGAGGTTGAGGTTCTGGATTAAGTAGGTTAGGGCAGTATTACAGCTTCATATCACACTAATCAACATCAAAATTTACACTGGTAGCAAAATCTGATGGGTAACATACTGCGTCATCAAAATGTGCTACCTACTTTTTGAATGGGAGGTAGGACAATCTGACAGGGTAGAACAAATCGACAGAACACTGGTTTCCCCTACAGTCCAAACAATGCAGATTCCACACAATTCATTGGTTTGGGTTAAATAGATTAAGTTAACTTAACAAATTTAAGTGGATTGAACATAATACAATTAAGTTGTCCCAAAAGCCCTCAAAAATCATGTTGTTTCAGCTCATTTTAAACAAGTAGTTTAACCAAGCAGCAAAATCTGCTTGGTTAAACTAAAAAACCCCAACATACTTCAAAATATCTTCTTTTGTGCTCAACAAAGTATAGAAGCACTCGAGTGTGACTATTAGTTAGAAAAGTTAAATTTTTGAGTGAACTAACCCTTTGATGTCTGCATAATTTTAAAAAGTGACAATCGAAATAAATGGTTGCATTATATTATTAGATGTAAACACTGTTAGTCTTCACTGCACTGCTTTGCAGAGAACAACCAGCCTTTCTTAAATCACCCATCTGTCCTTTATTTATATAACTAGTGTTTTCTGATCAGGTCACAGCATATAAACAGTCTTCACGAAGTGATGGACACCATGTTATTAGGGCTGAGAATCTCAATCCAGTATCCGTCAGGATCCTGGATAAAGGCCAGGCCCTTCATTTTACCTGCAGGAGAGAGAGAGACACACAACAGAAATAAATATGTAGCAGAACGATACTTTAAAATATAAATATTATAAGTCATTTATAAACAGTTTAGCTAATTTATTGGTGGAGAATTAATGCAGCATTACAACGATTCTTTATTTTTGGGGTGCTTTCACACCTGTAGACGGTTTTGTTCTGAAACAGGGATTAAAATTGTTACGATGTTAATTTTTGTTCTTGGTGCGGTTCACTTTCACACGGCAAAGTTTCTAAACAGACCAAAATAGTTCAAACAAGTCAAGAGCGAGTAAACTCCTCACATTGGTCAGAGTTTTAAGGTTTATTTCGCTCAGCTGTCATACGTAGTAGGGCTGCTCGATTATGGGAAAAATCATAATCAAGATTATTTTGGTCATAATTGTAATCACGGTTATTCAAAACGATATACAGTTTAAGTAAAAATTATTCAAAAAATTTTTTAAAATAAATATTTTCCAAATTATGTTTAACAGAGCGAGGATTTTTTCACAGTAATTCCTATAATATTTTTTCTTCTGGAGAAACTTTTATTTCGGCTAGAATAAAAGCAGGTTTAAATATTTTTAAAACTATTTAAAGATCAATATTATTAGTCCACTTAAGCAATATATTGTCTGCAGAAGAAACTACTGTTATACAATGAATACCTAATTACCCTAACTTGCCTAATTAACCTAACTAAGCCTTTAAATTGCACTTAAAGTTGAATGCTTTTATCTTGAAAAATATCTAGTAAAATAGTATGTGCTGTCATCATGGGAAAGATAAAAGAAATCAGTTATTAGAAATGAGTTATTAAAACAATTATGTTTAGTAATGTGTTGAAAAAAAATCTTTCCATTAAACAGAACTTGGGGGGAGGGGGGGGGGGGGGGAAGGGTCGCTAATAATTCTGACTTTAACTCTATATATACTCAGTTAATTTCCTCCCTGTGAAGGGAAATATATACAATAGAATAAAAATATGAAACAGACTGTGCTTTAAGCATATTCACTGTACAAAAAACCCTTTAATTATAGCTACAAAAGTCCTACAGTCAAAAGCAGTAGGTGATTTTGTCCTTTTGTTGTTTGACTAATGATAAAAACAGTCAGCAGCAGGAATATTGCAGGATTATTTCTAATTTATGGTTTCACTTTCACATGTCTTTTGATTTTCAACTCGTTTGTTTATTACATAAATGAGGTTAATATAAATAATCACTTAATAATCATCTATAATAACTTCATTCCACTGTGGAGACCTCTGAAATAGAGACTAAGCTAAAGAAAAATGTATGAATGAAATGAGACATAAGCGAAAAGGTGCACTTTCTTTTTTAATGGTGACACACAGTCATCGTCACCAAATATAAATCAGAAAAGCAAGATTTCCTCATACAGAGCCTCATTTTAGTTGTCAAGGGTTGTACAAATCGATCTACTGAATCAATTAATCTATTGACCGTCATTGTTTTGTAACATTTAATTAGTTATCTTAAAATAAGAATACGACATTTTATAACTTTGTTTTCATGATAAATTTTGAGCTTAAAAAAACGTTGGCTAGAATCCTGCATTATAGGCTTACGTTATAGAGAGAAATAACAGATGAACCGAGACTGCAGTCAGATCATGAAGCAGATCAATGTTGATCTTTCTTTCGAGGTGTCGGTGCAGAAATGAACAAAACAATAGGCCTAATACAAAATATTGTAAGAAAAACATATGGAAAACATATCAGATGGTAAATCCGGTCAATTTTCCTAACGGATAAACAGCACTGGGTGATACTTCAGCATGCTTTTACTTTCATATTTGACAAAAAGCACATTTCCCAGTAGGAATGACATCTTGCCCTACTCATTCTCACTTCATATAGCCGTATAGATGGCTATTACACAACCATTATACACTGTGATACAGTCTGGTTCGCTAGTTCGTATTGCTTTCTCACTAAAATCGATCCGCATCAAAGTTTGTTTCAATTGAGCTTAGGCCACCTTATTCGATCTCGAACCGATTGTTTTGGTGCAGATCAGAGCGTGATTGCTGGATTAAAATATGCCACATGAATCGCACTAATGGGGGGAAAAAACACACACCCCCTTCATTAATCTCCATTTGCAGTGTGTTTTATGGTTTCTTTTTTTTTTGTTGCATACAAATTTGTTGACTGCGGTTGTTTGAAATGTGCTATACAAATAAAGATTGTATTGTATTGAATTCAGGGCTTGACATTAACTTTTTTGATCACCAGGCACTGTGGCTAGTAGTTTTCCAACATTACTAGCCACTCACCATTTTCACTAGCCACAATTTTGTTGGGAAAATATATTTTATATGCATAAATTTGAATTTGGCATGCTAAAATGACTTAATTTAGACATTGTGTCCACATGCCTCCTCATTTATTTCACTTTTTTGTGTGTATGACCCTGCTCAATGTGCATGAGCAAATGGGTTGTGGTTTCACTGTGTCGCATTGCAATTTGTTTTTATTTCACAGGACTTGTCAAAGCTCAACACTGACCATTTAGCAAATTTATCTCTGACCACACCAAAAATAAATAAACAATTACTTCTTAGCCACAAACGTTAAATAATATGTCAAAACATGCAAAATATAGCGTTATACATGCTCTTTTTATTCAACAAAACCTTTCTTAACAAAAACAATTACATTTAAAAAATAATTATTGCCATGCATCTAAAACTATGCACAGTAGCCTAGTCTGTCCAGGCTAAAGGTCTCTCAGATCACTAGATTACTACACATACATGGGGAGTTCATCTCCTATTAAAGCAATGTTGTTGTAAAAATGATAATTAAACAATATTAACAAAAATGTAAGCAAAATAAAGAAGGTGAAAAACATACCGTGTGATAATAAAGGATGATCATGCGCACACGGGTAACGTTAAGCCCATAATCAGTTCTGTTATAAAGAATAGTTAAAACAAAACCGGCAACCGCTGCTGTTACCAAAAACACATATTTTAAAAACATCCGGAGCTTTTGGAAGCAGCAGGACTGTGTGTGCACGAGCATCACTTTTAGTCCAGTCTATTTGACAGAGAACCGATCGCAGCAGTTTTCTCCCGGCACGGTTGCTTCGCATCAGGAAACGGGAGCGCGCATGTCTTTTAAAACAGCCAAACGCATCACATCGCCTGCGCGCGCGAGTCATAATCCTTTCATTCAGTATTCACTTGCTTTTCTTTGCTCGCGTAAACTCTTGTCGGTCATGCTGCTTCTCTATTCTAAGATGACATTTGCACACATATTGGCCCATCTCTATTGTCGAACCCTGCTTTTAAGAGAACTTTAATTTAAAAATAATCTTCAACCAGCCAAAGTAGCTAGTGAGAGTGTCTGTCTAACGTGCCATGGCTGAAATCTACCCGCATTTGGCAGATTGGCGGGTGTTTATGTAAAGCCCTGGTGTATTGTATTGTGAAAATAAAATAATAATTCCTTAGGATGGGGGAAAAAAAAAAACGTACCATCATCTGGCTTTTTTACAAAGGTCACTCCGTTCTCTTCAAACAGCTTGCAGGCAGCGTAGACATCCGGTACAGCAATTCCAATATGGCCTAAAATTAATTGACGATTTTATTTTTGTTGAATTTTAGACACTGAAACATACTACAGAGCTAATACATCATACTTTAATATGGGGCTATATCTTTGGATATATACCAGCACAATCATCGCGAATGCAAAATCCTGAAGATAACAATCATTTTAGTGCACTTTTTATTCGACCACATCCTTTGTTATTGTGAGCTGCTTTGAAGATTCACTAAGCAATATTCAGGGTTCATGCTCATTTTTACTACAATGCACGTTCAAATTTATTACAGCATATGATAAACCACACAACAATCTATTATTTAAATTTATTTTATAAATAAATGTCAAATTTATTTAACCTTTGTGTACTGTTCAAGTGTGTAACCTTGTGTACAGTTTTTGCCCCACTGACTTCCATTATAAAGCTTTGGTTGCATGCCATGCATCCTTGATTGTTGGTGTTTTACCTGTTGGAAAGAGGTAAAACATTTCATTTTTGCTGTTGATCATCAGTTGGCATCTGTAAACCATTAGATAGGTCAGTGAAAAGGTCAGTTTTTTTCTGACTTTTATATGGAGTTCTATGGCGCAAACAGCAGATTATACTGTGCATGCATACACTTACAATGTTTACTCTGTTCTGAGAGCTGAGCTGCTTAAGTTTTTTATTATTTTCTCATACACATCAAGGTTAGTGCACAAAGGTCTCTCACACATGCTATATTTTATTTAACCATATAATTTATTTATTTATTTATTTTTTGCAATGCAACTAATGAAAAACCAGCAACAATCAAGAAGGCATGATTATTTGGTGTCAAAGATTTGCAATAAAAAAAAAAAATGTAATTATGATGAAAGTCAATGGGGCAAAAACAGCCCCGAACATAACGAAAGGGTAGTTAATTTGCCCAGAGTGTTTTGTTACATTTTTTTTTTAATTTCAAAGCATTTTCCCAAAATATGTGTCAAAAGAATATTTGTCATCAAAAATTATTCTATTTGCTGAAACACAGAGAAAGTCGTGGCCAAATTAAGGCTCAAAATCACCCCAGAGTGGATAAAAACATCCCCAACAGCACACAAGGGTTAAATAATGCTTACACAGACACAGCACTAATAATGTGAGAGCATGTGTTTAGCCGTGGACGGATAAGAAGTTAAGACAACTAACCTATATTCAAGTGAATGAATATTTGTTAAACTAATTTGCATGACTTTTCCAAAACTTTGTGGGGTTTACAAAACTTTTCCAGGCCTGGAAAATGCCATGTCAAAATTCCATGACTTCTCCAGGTTTTCCATAATCGTATAAACTATTTAATATTTTAAAAATGCTTTCATTACTGCAAAGTCCCATGCTGTGTCCTAATTCGCATGATTTGCATCCTAAAAAGCACAATAAAGCTAATATGTTGATAATACACAGTCCATCTCAGACAGAAAACGTCAGAAAACCTATATTTACCAAAGCCTCTTGGGTCGGAGTTGCCATTGTGGTAAGACTGGGTATCATCTGTTTCTGAGCCCCAGTTACTGATAAAAAAAAGACAAGACAAACGAGAAATACAGAATGACAGGTGAAAACAGCTCTATGCAGAAAGTTAGCCTTCAGATTTAGATATCTGCATCAGGCATTTAAATATCCTAAAGCCTGATTTACATCCGATATTAAGATGCATTATCACAAGTGGAACCGAGAAAGGTCTAGTCCTTTAGGACCAAAATTGGGCCGAGTGTTGCCAGTTTGCCAACAAATACATGATAAAATTATTGAAATGTCTAAAAACAATGTTCCTCGAAGAAAGAGAGGAAGATATTTGGATATTTCATTTACCGGAGACTGTAAGTATCTGTATATGTTGATATATGTTGTAGGGTTGGTTGATGTTGACCAATTTGGCAACGTACGATGTCTAAAGTGAAACATCGCGATGGACGATGGCAAATAATAGCGAATTAATTAATTGGTCTTTGCTTTGCCCACCATAACCAAACCATAAAAAAATAAAGATACACACAAATTCAAAACGTGAATCGCTGAAGATGAGAGAATGAAAATAACAGATTTTGTTTTAGAAACCACTAAAGTTACTAATAATGGCACATCTTATTAGTGATCATGTGCTGCATGTTAATCCACCATTTACACTTTTCCACGAGTGGATAAAAGACTTCCAGTGGCTTCAAGTCCGTTATGAAAGTAACTAAAGCCATTCACTGTAAAGTCTGTGGGACAGGGTATGCATAACAGCATTTGCCACTGAATCTACACATTTTAAGCGCGAGAGGTGCTGTATAATCCTTCATTTAATCCTCACAACGCTGTCAGCCGTGCAAGCAACAGCTATATGTAAAATTTACCACAGCTCATGAAAAGACCCTTATTGCTATTAGGATGACATGCAAATAATAAGTTATATATCAATATAAATGTGGGGCGATGGATTGCGATGCTGGCTCAGCATCGTGAAGTTTATCGGCCATGGCATCGTCTATCGGCCAAACCCTAATATGTTGCGTTACAGTAGGCTGATTCGCACGATCATTGATCTGCAGTTATAATCAAATCATGAAAGTAAATGAAATTCATAGAAAGGTTAGTAATAAACATTTATACACAAGTATTTATGTGTATAAAGGATCTGTTTTGTAAGAAGTGCTTCTCATATAATATGTGAACGACCCGTACAGCTTAACTGTGACTTTCCTCGAGCGAGAATGACGTAGACTGAAACTTTCTGTCGACCATGCCCACAATTGGTACCCTTTTGGCAGTGGAAACACAAGCCTGATAAAGGTGACCCGTACCATATCGAACTGTACCACTCAGTGGAAACGGGCCATTCCATTCTAATTCCATATTTCTTTTTTGCCTGTGCTTTGTATTTAAAAAAACAGTACACATACACATAAAAATACACATTTAACTAACTGAGACAATGCACATTATTTACATATTGTTGCTTTTCTGGTGATGTAAAGTGCTTTTATTATAGTCATTTGCTTAATCAAGTCACTTATAAGGATAAAAAGCATCTGCTCAATGAATAAACCTAAACGTTTATGTAGCACCAAAACATTGCACACACACTTACTGAGTGAGCTCTATAGTGGCTCTACGGGAGAATGTCCAGGCCGTCCTCTCCTTCACATCTGTAGGGATCTCTTTCTTATCTTCGTAACCCAAAAAGTAGAGGGTGAATCGCATCGAGGGGAAATCAAACTTCTGTAACAGCCTACAAATAAAACATTCAAATTAAGGTCACCTCAATGCTTCACTGATCTTCACTTTTAAGCAAGGGTGCACAAAATGCAGGTGTGCATGCAGAATTAAAGGGTTAGTTCACTCACTTTTGTGCGCCAAAAACACCACAACAGTTCAGGGAGCACGTTTGCTATAGGCAATACAGTCAATTACTATTAAGGTCAGCAGACAACACAAGCATCATATTGCCCATAGTAAATGTGCACATAGATAAAGGTTTTTGGTGCGCAAAAGTGTTCTTGGAGCTTCGTATCATTACAGCTGAACCACATGAAATCTTTTGACAATGTCTTTGGTTCCTCTTCTGGACTCTGAACATCCTTTTGCAGTCTACGGAGGATGAGAGAGCTATGGGATTTCATCTAAAATAACTTAATTTGTGTTCTGAAGATGAATGAAGGTCTCAGGGGATTGAAATGACATGAGGGTTAGTAATTAATAACACAATTGTCATTTTAGGCAAAATTAATCCTTTAAAATCAAAATGCAGGTCAGATACAGAGCTAAAGAAGCACTTTTGCATTGCAACTCTTGCCATTTTGGAAGCTCATTAATCTAGTGCAAAATGTGTAAAATTATGCACATGTTTTCCTTATATACATTTATTTGTTTAGTATGTCGCTATGCTTTGGATTAAGTTTATGTTACCTCCAATTTAATTCAATTGGGTGTGAATCGAATGGCACGGGACATAGAATATGGGCTTGGGCAAGTTTTACATGCTTGTGGTTGTGAAGAAGAATGTAAAGCTGTTCTCTGTGTGCAGATTGAGTTGCAGTCAATGTTGGACTTTACAAACAAGTTGTTTTCAATTAACTTCAGATGGTGGAAACCAGGATTTCTCTAGTGCACAAACTGTAAAGGGCTGCATGGTGGCGCAGTGGGAGAAAGCAAGAAGGTCGCTGGTTCGAGCCTCGGCTGGGTTAGTTGGCATTTCTGTGTGGAGTTTGCATGTTCCCCCCGTGTTGGCGTAGGTTTCCTCTGGGTGCTCCGGTTTCCCCCACAGTCCAAAGACATGCACTATAGGTGAATTGGGTAAGCTAAATTGTCCGTAATGTATGTGTGTGAATGAGTGTGTATGGATGTTTCCCAGTGATGAGTTGCAGCTGGAAGGGCATCCGCTGCGTAAAACATATGCTGGATAAGTTGGCGGTTCATTCCGCTGTGGCAACCCCAGATTAATAAAGGCACTAAGCCGTAAAAGAAAATGAATAAATGAACAAACTGTGGAAACCTAGAAAACCAGTTCAGCTGATAGAAATCTTAAATGAAACATGTAAGTGATAAATGATCCCCTTTTGCCTTCAGAACTGCCTTAATCCTTCATGGCATAGATTCAACAAGGTACTGGAAATATTCCTTGGTCCATATTAACATGATAGCATCACACAATTGCTGCAGATTTGTCGGCTGCACATCCATGATGCAAATCTCATGTTCCGCCACATCCCAAAAGTGCTCTATTAGATTGAGATCTGGTGACTGTGGAGGCCTTTTGAGTACAGTGAACTCGATGTCATGTTCAATAAACCAGTCTAAGATGTCAAAGCGTGAATCATGGCGTGTTATCCTGCTGGAAGTAGCCATCAGAGGATACTCAGGTAGGCTGTGGCGTTGACATGATGCTCAATTGAAACTACTGGGTCCAAAGAAAATATCCCCCACACCATTACACCACCACCACCAGCCTGAACCGTTAATACAAGGCAGGGTGGATCCATGCTTTGATGGTGTTGATGCCAAATTCTAACTCTACCATCCAAATCTTCTATTGTTCAATTTTGGTGAGCGTGTGTTGTAACCTCAGTTTCCGGTTCTTGTGTAGTCTTCTCCTGCTGTAGCCCATCCACCTCAAGGTTGCACATGTTGTGTGTTCAGAGATGCACTTCTGCAAACCTCAGTTGTAGCAAGTGGTTATTTGAGTTACTGTTGCTTTTCTATCAGCTCAAACCAGTCTGGCCATTCTCCTCTGACCTTTGGCATCAGCAAGGCATTTGCGCCCACAGAACTGCCGCTCACTGGATATTTTCTCTTTTTCAGACCATTGTCTGTAAATCCTAGAGATGGTTGTCCATAATCCCAGTAGATCAGCAGTTTCTGAAATACTCAGACCAGCCCATCTGACACAAACAACCATGCAACGTTCAAAGTCACTTAAATCACCTTTGTTCCACATTCTGATGCTCGGTTTGAACTGCAGCGGATTGTCTTGACCATGTCTACATGCCTAAATGCATTGAGTTGCTGCCATGTGATTGGCTGGTTAGAAATTTGTGTTAAAAAGCAGTTAAACAGGTGCCCCTAATAAAGTGGCCGGTGAGTGTGTATGCAACATTCATTTCAAAATATTGCAAAAATGGCTACTTATATGTGTGAAGTCAATGCAAACTGGACAGCGCCAATGCCAAATGCAATGCCCATGTGTTGCGAATGCACAGAATTTGCATCTTTTTGGACACATGCTTTAAGCAACAGACCAATCACAACAGATCGGGGCATCTAATCAATACAGCAAAAAATGTATTTTGTTTCTACATGCACTTTTTTAACATTTGGGCTTCTACAAAGCAATTAAGACGAACATAAATCAGTCCAAGACACTGTGTGTTGTGAGATCTTTATCTTTTACACTAGTACACTCACGTCATTCCCAGGATCCGTGTGTAGAAATCCAGGGATTTAACCGGATCCTTCACCCGCAGCATTGTCTGCTGCATCATGAAGTCCTACAGGAGACAAATTAAATGTATTATTTATTAATTAATGCAAAAAAAAGTAAAACACATAAAATATGAAATGTCATCCAAAAGACTGAGACCCAACATGGGAACAAAAAGCTCATTTTGAAAAGCACGTTATTTTCTTTCTCTGAAAGCATTTGAGAGTTTCCTTGGCTGTGTTTTGGATCATTGTCTTGCTGAAATGTCCACTCTGGTTTCACCTGCATCATCCTTACAATGAGAAAGGGCAGAGGGTTGCTGAAGAACTACTGAGAGATTTCAGCTGCTGTCTGGGCTTTCACTGCCTTTCTACACCTCCCTTTCTTCATGCGTCCAATACTTTTTCCCTGCATCATTTCATTTTTTTTATGCATAACTTCATTTGTAACCTAATTAGATGCGTTTTCTTTGCATATACTGTATGGGTTTCTTTGGTTGTTACCAACACCTGGGGAAACTTTCAAGTCAACAACACCTTTACAAATATGTTTTCTAAGAAAAATGGTGACACGTTCAATACTTATTTCCCCCAATGTATATTCGGCAACTGATACAATGAAAATCCAACTGTTCAACACATTAGAAATACATTTACATATATTATCATTGACTGCTTCATTATACACTCAAAATCCATTATTGACAACGTTGTAGAAAACAATAACACATAAAAAAAAAAACACTAAAAAATAAATTCAATTTAATCCTACTGATGCGTTTAAAGATACTTGGGAGCGAGATCTAGGAATTACCATCACAGAGGATTTATAGGATAACATTTTAGCTCGGGTGCATTCGTCTTCATTATGTGCTAGGCATGGTTTGACGCAGTGTAAAATATTACTTAGAGCTCACTTAACCACTGCTCAGTTGGCTAATTTCTTTCAAGATAGGAGCTCTGCTTGTAATCGTTGCAAATATTCACCTGCTGACCATCTGCATATGTTTTGGACATGTCCACAGCTGGCCACCTTTTGGTCAGGTGTTTTTAATACATTTAATAAAGCCCTTAAAATCAACATACAACCTGATCCTTTTTTAGCCCTCTTTGATGTATCCCTTGGACCTGATTTGACAGTCCGTGACAGCAAGGTAGTTGCCTTTACCACAATCCTAGCCAGACCAGCCATACCTTTAAAGTGAAAACACACTTCACCCTACACGACAAGTGGATACAGGACATTTTTTACTGTATCAGACTTGAAAAGCTGAGATGCTCACTCTCTAGCTCACTAGATTTCTTTTATAAGACTTGGGATTCCTTTCTTGATTTGGTGCTGGCAACCTGTAACATTTACCATTTTATTAAGAGTTTTTATTATTATTATTATTCATTATTGCTATTTTAATTATTATATTTTTTCCCATCTATATCCAGTTATTCTGATGTCATGTTCTTATGTATTTAATTTTCTTAATTTGGTATTTATGCATTTATTTACTTATTTATTGTTGTTTTGTTGAGTTAATGAATAAGAGGTTAGGGGATGGGATTAATAATGGACAATACATTACTGTTTACCTCTGAATATTTATTTTGTACGGTCATACAAAAAATTAAAGAAACACCAAATATCCAATTCCTCGTTCATTCCTCTAGGTGTACGTGATTTTAATGTATGAATCCAGAAAGCTTCTCTTTGTAATCATTTTTTATTCAGATTATCTCCTCTACGTGACTCAGCATATACTTTCTCAATTCCTATACCTTCTAGTTGTTCTAGTCTTGCTACTGTCGAAGTTATATCTTGTTGTCGTATACTAGATTTATGCTCACTAATTTGCAACTTCAACTGACGTAATTACTTCCCTATATACATCTTCTGGCCAAAACATTTTAACATACAGACCACATTACTGGTAGAGCAGGTAATGCGGGTTTTTATTTTAATGTATTTACCGGTTACTGGATTTAAATATTCTTTACACTTTATTAGATTCTGGCACAATTTCTGAGCGGAAGATATAGTTTTTTTCTTACTATATCTGAATTAATCGTCACATCTGATCAATTTTGAGATCTTTTAAAAGTAAATAATAGATGATGTTGAAATGTATTGTTTAAAGATTCATCTGAAGATGTTTATAGATCGACAATTTAATGAAATTACTACTTTTATTATATGTTAACGAGCAATTTATTGAAAACTCTTGTCTTTTAATGGGTTTATCTGTTTTCAGAAGAGATTGTTGATGCCATTTATTCACTTTATCCAATGCATTATTTATTATTACATTGAAATAACGAATTTTTATGTTTATCAAACTCTTTTACAGTGCTGCAATTACGTTTCAGCCTATGTAATTGACTCAATGGCAAACTAGGTTTCATATGGACTGGATGGTGAACTGTCCATGGATAATATTGTGTTTTTTATCCATTGATTTTCAATATATTGTTGTATGTGACGTCTTATTAACTTTGGTTATTTCTACATCCCAAAATAAATAAATAAATAAAATAAATAAATCAATTAAATTTACAACAGAAAAGAGCACAGATTTGGTTGAAGTAATTTTTGCATTTGTAAAAGTTATGAATGAGCCTAATTCTTGTTCTGTGCCTGACCAGATTATAAAGCAGCCATCTATAGACCTCATCTAAACCCTTATGTTTGACTGGAATTGGTTATTATTATTATAAATATGATCATCTTTAAATTATTCCATAAATAAATTTGCATGGTTTGGTGGTAATGAGGTGCCCATTGCAGTGCCTTGCATTTGCAAATAAAAATCTTTCTTAAACAAAAAATAAGTCATTTTTGTAAGATCTATTGTAAATTGTGAAGGTAATCTCTTGTCATTGTTTATACAGGTTAATTTTATTGCATCCAAACCTGCTCCATGTGGTATATTCATATACAGTTGAAGTCAAAACGATGGTTTTGTTCTGTAGACACTTGCAAAAAAAAAAAATTATCTTAAAGGGGCTAATAATTTTGACCTTAAAAGTTATTAAAAAATAAAAAAACTGCTTTTGTTCTAGTCTAAATAAAACAAATAAATATTAGACATACTGTGAAAATCTTGCTCTGTTAAACATCATTTGGGAAATATTTAAAAAAAGAAAAAAAAATTCAAAGGGGGCTAATAATTCTGACTTCAACTGTTTATAAAAAAAAAAAGTCACATCAAGTGTTACAAGCCAGTCTGTGGTATTTACATTTGAAATTTGACTGAATTTATTTAAAAATCAGTATCTTTGTTAAAAAAGTGGTATCTTTTAAATGTGATGGCATTTATTTATTTTTTGAATCAATAAAATAATGAATTTAGGGTTATGTCAATGATCCTTTCTTGAAACTACTAGTCACATAGGAGAATCTTATTGTTATTATCTTATTATAATGTTCCATCCATCATCCATCCATTCATGTTGGTTGTTCCATCCATCGTACATCCATCCAATCTTGTTTCTAGATTTTTTTCTTAATTAAATCTCTGCATGGGGCTACACGGTGGCTCAGTAGTTAGCAATGTCGCCTCACAGCAAGAAGGTCGCTGGTCGAGTTCCGGTTGGGTCAGTTCTATGTGGAGTTTGCATGTTCTCCCAGTGTTGGCGTGGGTTTCCTCCGTGTGCTCCGGTTTCCCTCATAGTCCAAAGACAAGTGGTTCAGGTGAATTGAATAAACTAAATTGGCTGTAGTGTATGTGTGTGAATGAGTGTGTATAGATGTGTATGTGTATGTGTATAGGTGTATGCTTACTTAGCCTATTGGTTAAATCTGCAGTGCACTCACCGGCCACTTTTTTAGGTACACCTTACTACAAGTTACTAGTACCGGGTTGGACCCACTTTTGCCTTCAGAACTGCCTTAATCCTTCGTGGCATAGATTCAACAAGGTACTGGAAATATTCCTCTAAGATTTTGGTCCATATTGACATAATAGCATCGCACAGTTGCTGCAGATTTGTCGGCTGCACGTCCATGATGCGAATCTCTCGTTCCACCACATCCCAAAGGTGCTCTTCTGCTGCTGTAGCCCATCCTCCTCAAGGTTGGACGTGTTGTGTGTTCAAAGAGGCTCTTCTGCATACCTCAGTTGTAACAATTGGTTATTTGAGTTACTGTTGCCTTTCTATCAGCTGGAATCAGTCTTGCCATTCTCATCTGACATCAACAAGGCATTTGCGCCCACAGAACTGCCACCCACTGGATATTCTTTCTTTTTTTTGGACCACTCTCTGTAAATCCTACAGATGATTGTGCGTGAAAATCCCAGTAGATCAGCAGTTTCTGAAATAATCGGACCTCATTTGGCACCAACAACCATGCCACGTTTAAAATCACTTAAAATCACCTTTCCACATTCTGATGCTCAGTTTGAACTGCAGCAGATCGTCTTGACCATGTCTACATGCATTGAGTTGCTGTCATGTGATTGGCTGATTAGAAATTTGCGTTAACAAGCAGTTAGACTGGTGTACCTAATAAAGTGGCCGGTGCATGTATATAGAACGGCAATGCTAGGATATTCATTTTTAAGTTCTTGTTCAATCCATTTAATGTCTAATCCTTTTTTAAATTTCCCTGATATCTCCATATGTAGCATTCTAGTGAAAGTATGGGACACCAGAGAGGTCACAGGTCCAGATTTCATTACTGTAAAATGTCAAAGGTCGATGGAGAAACTTATATCAACCAAACAGAACCAACCCTATATTCATTTTCTTTGTCATATGACTCAGCAATATTACAATACAACATTACACAAATATATATTTCGCCAAAGTCTGCGGAGATGCTAACAGAGAGGCTGATAAAGCTCTATTAAATAGCATTTATATGATGTGAATCTGTTTTTTCCTGCAGTATTATGAATATTGAGGTAAAGTTGGTTTTATATTCGCACATTCGGACTTTCTCATTAATAATATAATTTCAGAAAAGTATTCTTTGCAATAGTTAAATTATATTAGCAGTCAATGTCTATCAACATTGTTTAGAGTCAATAATATAGTGCTAATCTTGTTTTCAAGCCATTGTTACATGCGATTTCTGACCCAATATTCAAAATAGCTTGGTAAACAATATAAAGAAGTTGTCACTGTTAAAAAAAATGAACGAATGTGCGAATATAAAACCAACTTTACCTCAATTGTTGAGAGTTAACGTTATACTTAAAGCAGAACAGGAAAAAAGGCGACGATCTTCGTGTTTGATCGACAGGTCTCGCCCAAGTTCTGGCTCCAAAAAAAAGCTTCTTACTTTAGTGATGGAGCTTCCCTCTTTACACGCGGCGGCTGCAGCCTCGTTTGTCACCCCTTGATCGGTCATTTTAAGTGTGTTTCGGCCTGATGGTCACCTGGAGGCTGGCAGACAGTCCGACGGAAAGAAGACACCTCGCGGAGGGGTGTAGCCTTACAGAGCAGCGTCGGCGGTATGACGTGCCTGTGGGAGGAGCGATGATTGAATATACCGTATGATGAAATGATGCTGTGCTTTCACTTCTGTTCCTGCAGAGGGCGAGAAACAGTGGATTTGCTAAACGTATTTATTCAAACAAACATTCAGCACTTCAATTTTCCTTTATAAACAGGTACTGGTTTATTATATACTCATCATATCTAATTGAGTTATTGAATTGAGTGTTTTTACATTTTTTAGATAGATAGACAGACAGACAGACGGACGGACGGACGGACAGACAGACAGACGGATAGATGGATAGATAGATAGACAGACAGACAGACAGACAGATAGATAGACAGATGGATAGATGGACAGACAGACAGACAGACAGACAGACAGACAGACAGACAGACAGACAGACAGACAGACAGA
>CAIGQZ010001236.1:3078150-3095689 GCA_903798205.1 Danio tinwini
AATGTAGAGCTAATGCTTAACAAATTAATGAAATAACTATTTGCTAATGCTTAATAAATGATTTATAGTGTGTAATCATTAAAAAGTAACCAAAGTTTCAACCACTAACATGTTTAAAACTAAATTTTGTATTTAGGAGTTACATATTGCTGATCACAAAATGACACAATGTCTAGAGGTCTGTAATCTATTAAGTGCCCAGGCAGCAAAGCCATTTCAAAATTATTTGTTCAAATGACACTGAAGAAAAAAAGATGTTCATCAAAATACTTAACCCCTTTTTTAAAAAAAAAACTTTTTTTTGAAGACACTTTGGACAGGTATACATGCTTATTTAGATTAGGTACGGGACTGCACCTTAGCAATCAATTCCATGACCTTTGATCATTTGCAAGATGACTGGGACAAAGACAGGTCATATATATATACTCAAAAAAAGAAAAAACTGAAGAGAGTTGGCATGGATACTGAAGATTGCACAGCCAAAAGAATCTGAAAAGTCTGTCTACAGCACAGGTCAGGCTTTCAACATCAAGTGGAACAGCAAAAGAGTCATTCTTTGCCACAATTACATACTGGGATCCATGTCCTAGAGAACCGATGGAAACCAACTGCGGCTGAGCTGACTTCAGGGTCCCTTTCATGGATTCAGTGAGCAAAGATGTAACGTTGGTACCAGCCTTCAGGAATGAAACAATGAAAAGCATTAGAAAATGTTGCAGCATTAGAAACAATTTTGTTTATTACAAGCTAACACAATAAAAACTATACCGGCACTTGCTCCAACAGGTAGGACACAGCAGAAGTCACACAGCATTTACTCCCAGCAACACTTCTCCCAGATGCAGTGGGTGGAAGAAGATGAATAAGGATCCTCAACATAGTGTAACACAGCTCATCTTGAAGTGAAGATACAGGTCACATGCAAAAGAAGAATTTAAACAAAATTTATTTGAAATTAATACTTTATCTTGAATAGAATATTAATATTCACATTAAGTTTTCTCTTTTAAACTATGTTTAGAAAAGTGTGCACATGCAGCAGACATTTTGGCTGATACTCATACCATCATGCTGGTTGTCAGCCGTCTCCAGTAAGTGTCTGATGTCATTTTTCTTCTCCAAGGACGCTATTTCCTTGAGTTTTGGAATTATGGTCCCTTCCCATTTCCGGATAAACAAGTCTTCTTTCCCATCTGTGAGCTTGGAAAATTCAATGTCCATCTTCAAAAGAAAAAAATAAAATAAATCAGAAACAAATTAATATTAATATTACAATTATGAAATAAATGTCTGTGTAAAGTTCTGTCTTAGTTGAGCATGTCAATTACCAAAGCTGGCATGTCAAGAAATCTGGGATATTCCTTGAAGATTTCAGCAACAGTTGGGGATTTTGTTGTTATCCATCTCCTTCGGTAACTGAAGGTTTGATCGATTGCAGTCTTTATTGATGACGAATTCTCTGGTGATGGTCGCATCCTCTTAATGAGAGTCAACCACTCACTTGGTAGAGTTTCATCTGGACATAGTAAAGAAGGTTGCTGTGTACAATGACGACGTTTCAAACTGTACACCCGCTGGCTCTGTTGAAGCTTCCGTCTGATGTTACGTAATCTCATTTCAATAAACCCACAGTGTGATGGCCCATCAAAAAAATGCTCCTGACATTAGTAATGCAAAAACAGAACTAAGTTAAAGTCAAGTATACTTGAGCAGCCTATACATTCCTAATAAATTCAGTTTATAATGTAAAAACATTCTTACATGTCCCTCATTTTCACCAAAGGGCACATGAATCCTTAACGAGGGGAACAATGACACAATTTCTTTTGCTAGTGCCAGCTTTTCTGTACCAGATGGATAGCTAAAAAATAAAAAAATACAGTTGCATAAATTGCTCTTACACAAACATTGACAAACATAAAAAACTGACTAAACAGTGGTACTTTAGAATTGATTAGGAAAAACTGATTGTTAAATGTATTTATTTAAAATATTTTTTTATGTAGAATTTAATTGAATATATAACTTATTTAAGTAGTTGTAATTTATTTAATTTGCAAATAAATACATCTTACATGGAATAAACAAACCACATACTCACAATCCATGTTTCTCTACAAGGTCACTGACAGCAACTTTAACAAGAATCTTTCTTGAGGAAATAGACAGCGTCTTTGTCTCTTCGTGTTCTCTCAGGATTGTAGGGGCTTTTTCTTCAAGCAGCGTCAGCAAACTAGTTGTGGTGCAAGTCTGAGTTGAATCTGTTAAAGGACACTAAGAAATGCCAAAAACATTATATTTATTTAAATGTTTACTTTTATCTATAGTAATATAAAAGGAGAAAGATAATAATAGTTAACCTGTAATGAGTGCACACTTCTTTCTAATGAGGTCGGCGTGTTGCTTGCAATATAATATATTTGAAATTTGTCAATCTCCTGTACTTCTGCATTTACATCAGTGTCAATGAACTCTTGAAAATCTGTGTCAAATTTCAATATTCGATCAAGAGATAGTTGTTGAGACAGTTCAGGTTTGACTAAGGCTATCAGATCTCCAACACTGCCAACTGTGAATAGTTTTCTCCATATTTCCTTTCCGTCTATGAAGACAGTTGCAAGAACTCGGTGTAAAAGTGTTAGAGTGACAGTAATTTGTTCCTCGACTTCCATCATCTAAGTAAAAGAGAGAGAAATCCACATATACATAGCACAATGAGAAAACAAATACATGTAACTGTGTATAACAATAAAAAGTAAATTTTAAATAGTATGTGACAAGTCGGTAGCACAAAAATGGCGCGTAATGTTGATTACATTAAAGATCTTCATATTTTAGACATTGTTTATGAATTTGCTCACACCGCTGCGCCATTTGGTGTCTGTAGACAGCGCCCAACTAACGTTATGACAATGGATTCTTGTTCAAATTCCTGCCGCAGAGCGTCATCTTAGGTTTTGTATTAAAATAACATTATGATAATAACATAATTGTATAAATTGTGTCCGGTAACGTTACCTCAAGTGTCAGAGACGCGGAGCGGAGGCTTTAAAGAGACGCGGAGATTTTAAAGTGACGGTGACTTTCATACAAAAATGCAATACATATTTAGCGCAAGTATTTCGCCTTATATGTAACTTATTATTAACAATTCTGCCAAGTGCCAACACAGCTTTACAAAAAACGCGCCAGATGCGTTAGCTTGTGCGTCTAAAGTTAATGTTACATGACAGAGTTAACAAGTCACTCGTCTATTTGGAGTACGAAACATGGAGACATAATAAAAGTAACAAAAATAACGTCTTGGACAACTAACACAAAACATTCTTAAGCAAAGTGGAAGAAATATTTACTGTCGTAGACGAATTTTAAATAATTTCACTCACCTGAGGCAGACAGATGCATTCCCCGACAAAGATCTGGAGAGAGCGACGGTTGAAAAAGAAAGTCACTGCGCATGCGCGTGCAGAAATTCACAGCATAAATCCGAAATACAGAATTTTCATCTATGTACTCACAAATGCTTATTTTATATTACCATCATGATAAATAAACTACATAAATACATAACACATTGCCATTTGACTACAGGAAAAAAGCACTTTATTCCAACATACTGTTTAAATGTGTTTAACACAGTCATTGTGTAAACAGTTTAGCACAACATTTACACACAATGTGTCTGTAGTAACACAAAATGTGTTACGAACTGTTTAACACATATTTTGTGTAAATTTTTAACACATCATTTTTAAGAGTGTACTAAAGGCTGTGGTCTGGTCTTTCCTGCAGGGTTGCCAGATCTTCGCAACAAAACTAGCCTGATAATATCACAAATCAGAATATTACACTACCCATCTGTCACATACATATTTTATTGAATAAATTGCTTCATTGGTATGACAAATGTATTGCCATTATAACGTTTACATTAAAAAAGAACATATATAAATAAAAAAAAAACATAGTAAACAGTAAATAGTAGTAGTTTCTCTCAAATTCAATTCACTTTATTGGCATGACATACATGGGAGATGCTGTGGTCTGGTCTTTCCTGCAAGATTGCCAGATTTTTGCAACAAAACTAGCCTGATAATACCACACATTAAAATATACCACTACTCATTCATCAAATACATATTTTGCATAATAAATTGCTTTATTGGCATGACAAACGTATTGCCAAAGTATTTATAAGATTTACGTTAAAAATGTGATGCCACAGTGACCAAAACAATGCTGAATATAGCAGTCCAGTAAACTGACTTGCAAGTAAAAAATAGTGGGGGAAAAATCCCTTAAAGCAAAATATAACTTTGTATAAAATATAATTTTGCATATAAAAAGTGTCAGTACAGGTTGTAATAGAACTTAATCACACTCATAACAACTTAAAACTCAAACTGTGTTATAGAAGGAAACCATGTGCACTCACAATCTTTATTGAAATGATGATTTAAAGAACAAAGATTAATAAAAAGGATGTGGCTCAAAAATAATAAATTTTCCAGTAAAACTCATGTGACATGAATGTTGGTGCAATGGAGACAATCCAGAAAACAAGTCTGCGGTTTTCATAATGCATCTCTATTATGAATGGATTCTGAACTTAGTATTTAACAGCAGATGGCGCTCTAGGCTAGTTTTCTTTACAGCAGATGGCGCTCTAGATTAGTTTTCTTTACAGCAGGTGGCGCTCTAGACTAGTTTTTAACAGCAGAAGACACGGCTGGGTTTTTTTTTTACAGCAGATGGCGCTTTAGGCTATTTTTTAACAGGATATGGCGCTCTAGGCTAGTTTTCTTTACAGCAAATGGCGCTCTAGGCTAGTTTTTAACAGTAGATGGTGCTCTAAGCTAGTTTTTAACAGCAGATGTTGCTCTAGGGTGGCTTTTTTACAGCAGATGGCATTCTGGGCTAGTTTTCAACAGCAGATGGATTTCTAGACTAGTTTTTAAGAATAGATGGCGTTCTGGGCTAGTTTTTAACAGGAGATGGTGCTCTAGGCTAGTTTTTAAACAGCAGACGTCACTCTAGACTAGTTTTCTTTACAGCAAATGGTGCTCTAGGCTAGTTTTAAACAGCAGATGGTGCTCTAGGCTAGTTTTTAAACAGCAGACGTCACTCTAGGCTAGTTTTCTTTACAGCAGATGGTGCGCTAGGCTAGTTTTAAACAGCAGATGGTGCTCTAGGGTAGTTTTAACAGCAGATATTGCTCTAGGGTAGCTTTTTATTTATTTTTTTTTACAGCAGATGGTGCTCTAGGCCAAATTTCTTTACAGCAGATGGTGCTCCAGGCTAGTTCTTAATAGCTGTCGTTGCTCTAGGCTAGTTTCTAACAGCATATGGCACTTTAGGATAGTTTTTAACAGCAGATGGTGCTGTATGCTTTATAAACAACCATGCTCTTTTTCGAACCAATTCCTTACAAATACCACTTTAACCAAAAATATTCATCATTACATTTCAAAAAGGGATTTACAAGAGTGTTTACAGTGAGCTGTTAACATTAAACTTGTGACATAAAAGCCAACTCATATGACTCGTTTAACAAACAAGTGCTCTTCCTCGTAAGCATTTGAGTTTACATCAAAGACATTTACATTTTTAGAGTGCCATCTGCTGTTAAAAACCAACCTAGAGCACATCTGCTGTTAAAAACTAGCTTAGAGTGCCAACTTGAAATTTTTTTGTAAAAGAAATGTATATACTTTTGAGTGTGTAACAGAAGAGTATGCAAGCTTTGGGACACACTACTTCCTCGTTAACAGATCGTTAGTCACGTGCCCTGTCAATCATCTCAACACATCATCCACATTTCTTTCATATTTAATTACCTACCTTATTGGAAAAGCAGCAGCAGGATAATCTGCCGTTCACAAGTCTTTCATGTTGAGAAATCTCTTCAGGTCTTTGGGTAACTCAAATTCACGTCCAATGTGCAATGTACTGTTGGCAATATTAGCGGGTACAGCATGGACACTTCTACACTTCGAGAAATAGTAAACCCTCCAGGAACCTTTGGCATAGTTTTTTCAACATACTATGGTTTGGGACTTACTAATTCTTCTTTTAAATACTATTTAGGATAGATAGTATGCAAACTGGACGCAGCACTAGACTAGAGCACCATTCACTGTTTAAAACTACCCTAGAGCACTATCTGCTGTAAAGTCAACTAGCATAAATCACCATCTGCTGTTAAAAACTAGCCTAGAGCGCATCTGCTGTTAAAAACTAGCCTAGAGCACATCTGCTGGTAAAAATTAGCCTAGAGCACCTTCTGCCATAAAAAACCAGCCTAGAGCAGCGTATGCTGATAAAAACTAGCCTAGAGCAGCGTATGCTGATTAAAAACTAGCCTAAAGCACCATCTGCCATTAGAAAACAGTCTAGAGCAGCGTGTGCTGATAAAAACTAGCCTAGAGCACCATCTGCTATAAAAACTAGAGCACCATCTGCTGTTAAAAACTAGCCAAGATCACCATCTGCTGTTTAAAAACTAACCTAGAGCACCAGCTGCTGTTAAAAAACTAGCCTAGAGCATCATCTGCCATTAAACACCAGCCTAGAGCATGTCTGCCATTAAAAACCAGCATTGAGCACTATCTGCTGTTAAAAACTAGCCTAGAGCACTATCTACTGTTAAAAACTAGAGTGCCATCTGCTGTTTAAAAACCAGCCTAGAGCAGCGTATGCTGATAAAAACTAGCCTAGAGCATCATCTGCTGTAAAAAAACAAGCCTAGAGCACCATCTGCTGTTTAAAAACTAGCCTAGAGTGCCATCTGCTGTTTAAAAACTAACCTAGAGCGACATCTGACATTAAACACCAGCCTAGAGCAGCGTATGCTGTTAAAAACTAGCCTAGAGCACCATTTGCTGTTAAAAACTAGCCAAAGTCACCATCTGCTGTTTAAAAACTAACCTAGAGCACCAGCTGCAGTTAAAACTAGCCTAGAGCATCATCTGCCATTAAACACCAGCCTAGAGCATCATCTGCCATTAAACACCAGCATAGAGCACCATTTGCTGTTTAAAAACTAGCCTAGAGCAACATCTGCTGTTAAAAAACTAGTCTAGAGCACCATCTGCTGTTAAAAATCTTCCCTAGAGCACAATCTGCTGATAAAAACTAGCACAGAGCGCCATCTGCTGTTAAAAACTAGCCTAGAGCGCCATTTGCTGTTTAAAACTATCCCAGAGCAACATCTGCAGTTTACAAACTACCCTAGAGTGCCATTTGCTGATTTAAACTAGCATAGAGCACTATCTGCTGTTAAAACTAGCCTAGAGCACTATCTACTGTTAAAAACTAGAGTGCCACCTGCTGTTTAAAAACCAGCCTAGAGCACTATCTGCTGTAAAAAACTAGCCTAGAGCGCCGTCTGCCATTAAACACCAGCCTAGAGCAGCGTATGCTGTTAAAAACTAGCCTAGAGCACCATTTGCTGTTAAAAACTAGCCTAGAGCTCCATCTGCTGTTTAAAAACTAACCTAGAGCGACATCTGCTGTTTAAAAACTAGCCTGGAGCAACATCTGCTGTTTAAAAACTACCCGAGCACCATCTGTTGTAAAAACTAGCCTAGAGTGACATCTGCTGTTTTAAAACTAACCTAGAGCGCCATCTGCTGTTTTAAAACTAACCTAGAGCGCCATCTGCTGTTTTAAAACTAACCTAGAGTGCCATCTGCTGTTTTAAAACTAACCTAGAGTGCCAGCTGCTGTTTTAAAACTAACCTAGAGTGCCAGCTGCTGTTTTAAAACTAACCTAGAGTGACGTCTGCTGTTAAAAACGAAGTTTAAAATCGTTTCAAGAGAGAATATTGATGCATTTTGAAAATCGTTTAAATTTTTCGCCACAACTCTAACAAAAGGTCAACCTTTGGCCGAGTGTGTTTTAAGATGCATTTTCAAGGTGTATTTTAAAGGGAAAGTCTTTCCACACTCAAAACATGAGTAAGGTCTTTCTCCTGTGTGAAGCCGCATGTGTTTCTCCAGCGAATAAAGGCGTGAGAATCCACTCTCACACACAGGGCAGCTAAACGGTTTGCCGTCAGAATGAGCATCGACCTGGTGGCGTTTCAGATTGGTTTGACTGAAGAAGGTTTTGTCACACAGAATGCAGGCGAACGGCCTCTCACCTTTGTGTTGATATAAATGACTCTGGAGAGCGGTGGAACCAATAAACTTCTTCCCACACTGATCACAGCTGAATCTCTTCACAAGTTTGCGTTTGACACCCATGTGGATGCTACTGTGCAGTTTAAGCCAGTCTTTACGCCTGAAGGCTCTTCCACAGAGTTCACAGACGTATGGCGCATCTCCTGTGTGTATTCGCATGTGCGTCCCTAGGTTTGAGCTGTGGCGATACTCAATGCCACACAGCTTACAGACATACTTTTTACCAGGAGTTTTTCGGCTTCGTTTTTTCCGTATTGCAGATTTGGAGATGGATGCTTCCGGTTCAGTATCTGATGAACTTTGATCTGATTCTTGATTAGTTTTAACTTCATATTTCAGTCGCTGGCAAAAGAGAGCAGCCGATCCTTCAATTTTACTCAGAACCAAAGTTTCCACATCATTATTAGTGGATTTAGACTCTGGATCTCCCCGAAAAGACTCTTCATTTTTGATCACAGGCTTCATACTGATGCAGTTCGGACTCCAAGCCAACATCTAATGAAACAGACTGAAATGAGAGGTAAACATTCAGAGTTATTCTTCAGCTCATTAAACCCAAATTTTGCATTAATTAATAATTCAGAAAGCTCTTGAGATAGCTCTTTGTTTAACTGTGAATTCTCCTACACAACATCTTTGAGCAATTCCATGCAAATGTCAACCTTGCCATGAAAAAAAATTATTTTCCCCAAAATAGCGAAACCGTTTCTAGGTTTTTTGTGTAGGCCTGTATTTTACAGTACTGTAAAAATATTCAAAATGTCTGTCAATGTTTTCAAACAATTCTATTTGATTAATCAAAGTCACACAAGTGCCAATTTCACCTCGGTCACATCCATAATAGAAAGACCTCACATCAATAATGAAGCTTTTACCTCACGAATGCAAAAAACGTTAAATAAAATAAAATCCGTCATGTTTGTTCTATAGTGAGCCAACTCTTATCCTTTTGATTAGCATTATATCCTTTGCGTTGTGCAGTTTGATTTACAGAATTTCTACAAAGTATACTGTAAACTCGCTATAATTTTTTGTCATCCATTACACACGTTTATTTTCCTCATTTACCATATAAAATTTTTTTACAGATTAATATTTTTCTGATCCCACACCTCTGTGGTTAGTTGTTTTGGATATATATAAACAGATGTTTCAATATATTGTTGACATGCTTTCTCTGTGTATTTATGCTTAGACCTTTTACTTCAAATGTCACATTCATAACAATTCATAATTGCTCACGTCTACTAGAAAATGCTTTTTTAAAAGCTGCAACAACAAATAAACACACAAATAGCTAAAATTGTTAGTGGTTTTAGAAAAACAATGGCTAGTTTAGTGTGAAACATCGCTAAATCTAGCAACAATTTTTTTTTCTATATTAATTAATAATACAGAAAGCTCTTGAGATACTTACAACGCATTTAAAATTCAAAGGATGCTGTAAGATAAATGTGCTGTTCAATAATAAGAGGAATTGAGTGTACCAAATTTGTGAACACAAACAGAAATTATTTGGCATCAGTGCTTTAACAACTTGAAAACAGGAAAAAGTCAACAGATGGAACTCAGTGGACCAATGAAGACACTAATTTCAAAATGCAAGTATAAACATACTGTTTATGAAGGAAAATAAAACAGCTGACACCGGGGCAGCTGTGTTTTCAAAAGGTACACTTTTTACCCCTAAATGGTGTATTTTACATTCACAAATAAGAAAGTTAAAAATGCAGAATAAAACCTGTTTTCTCCTTGTGTTTTCTACAGGGTAGATTTCAATTAAAGATCACATAATAAAAATCAAATAAATAAACATTATTACCAAAATGGTTTATATTTGGTCCAGATGCAGGACAAAACAAGTAATAGTAGTAATAATAATGATGATGATGACAAATAAAATTAAATTTTAATGTCACATCTGTTAGGATTGGGTCGATAGACGATGCCATCGTCCATAGCAATGGCGGATAGACATCACAATGCTGAGCCGGCATCGCAATCCTCCGCCCTGCTCCTGTCGCAGCAGCAACCCGCTCGCGAAAAATACACACGACCCTGTTTACACCAATACGTTTTAAACGTACGTTTTAAAATGGCATGTTAGAAAGAAAACAATCTACGTCCACACTGGCGTTTCACTTAGCATTCCTGAAAAGCTTTCCTTCCACACTATACCGCTAAAAACGCACATCACGTGACCACACACACACAGGCTGCAGTGTATGCATGCATCTGAGCTCCAGTAGTCAGTGTGCTTCGAGTACAAAACCCCAGAAAGCAGTGCACTTCAGACAGTTTATCAAGGATGTACTGCTAGATTTCATCCCACTATAGTTGTTAAATGTCATATTTAATTAATCTTGTCTTCATCTAACGACTCTTCGGTCTTTTGAATCTATCAGGTAACGTGTCACAGCGTCAGTACACTGCTGCAATCTTTCGCTTTCACGCTTGTACTTAGTCATTTTAATGAAAACCCCAGATACTGTTTGTTGTGCACCTTTTTGGTTTGTCAACCAAACCAAGTTTGTCAACGCCATTATAGCGACACAGATCACTCCGCCTATTCATGCCAGAGTTCAACGGAAAAAGTGATTGACAGCTGGTAATTTGTGTGTACCTTATCTTTATTTATTTATGATTTGGTTATGGGTAAAACAAAGACCAAGCGAGTCAGGTAGTTGAAACTGTAGGCTACAAATAATTAATTTGTTATAAATTAAATAATTATTAGATGATGCCATCGTTCATTGTGATATTTCACATTAGACATCGTACAATGCCAAATTGGTCGACATCACCCAACCCTAACAACTGTAAGAAAATAAGATGAGAACGTATTTAAGAAAAAATAAGTTTTATTCCAGAGCAGTCGTAACAAAGCAGATTCGAATTTAGCGGAGTTGGAATGAACCCTGATGATTCTCTGTTTAGACATTTTATACAGTTTCTTCCCAATGATCATGTTAATAAGGTTTCTCTTTAAATGTTGATTAAGAACAATCACAGACCTTTTAGTAGACTCACTCAACATGGTTTGTCCTTGAATGTAAATTAGTTATAACAATAAGGTGTTACCCTTACGTTCTCAGATCTTTGATGGATTAAGAGTGAGAGCACTCACTGTTTAAAATAGATGGGATTAAAAAAATCCCTTTTGATCAACAGATGGTTTTTGATGCTTACTATCTTTCCCATGCTACAGTGATGGCCCGTTTCCACTGAGTGGTATGGTACATTTCAGTTCGGTACACTTTTATGGCTGTTTCCACTGTCAAAAGTTAACTAAAAGTGAAACGTACCACTTTTTGGGTACACTTTGCAAGGAGTACCTAGCACGACAAAAGGGTACCAAAAGGCGGAGCTAGACGCGCAGCTGAACGCTATTGGTTTACAGAGAAGCATACCTCGCGCATACACAAGCAGGAGAATAAAAACAAAGAAACCGCCATTTTTAAATACACAGTCGAGACATTACACCGTACTAATATATACATATAATAACAAGCCATGGTCGACCCGAGCTTAAACAAACCTTGCCATCGTCTTAATGAACAGCCACAAAGCCAAGAAGAACAAAATCTGCCATGTCCTGTTTTTGTTTTACAAGGCCGTCTAAAAGTGTGAGCGGTTTTACTTTCTCCTCGTGATTGCTCGTGTGCTCAAACTTCTTGAGCTGATGATAATAACGTGCATGATTATTGAAGTGCTTCTGACATCCGATCCTTTCAGAAACAGACAAACACGAAAGTTTAGCGTGAAAAAACTAAGAATAAGCTGGAAGAAACAAAGGAGCTAATGATTCTTATACTAACCTAAAACATCAACAAACTGCCACGTTTAACTATTATTATCAGCTTTTGGTCTATTATGAACTCAGAATGACGGAATTACTTTCTAACAGAGGCTACATGTGCTGGTGAAGATTTAAGATACAGATAAGAGGTTCGCACTGACTGTGGGCTATATGTTGTGTGTTGTTTTTGAACCCAAATAAGGACTAAATGTATGCTGTGTGTAGTTTATCTGTAATTGGTAACATATTGGAGACTGTAAGGGTCTGTATGTGTTCATATATATTGCACTTATTTATTTATTTTATATAATTGCAGACATTGCAGTAGGCTATTTCACACTATCATTGATCTGCAGTTATAATCAAATTATGTTCATAGAAAGGTTAATAATGAACATTTATACAAAGTATTTATATGTATAAAGCATCTGTTTTGTGAGAAGTGCTTCTCATATGATATGTGAACGACCTGTACACTGTTACTTTCAGCGAGATTTCCTTGAGCGAGAATGACGTAGACTGAAACTTTATGTCGTACAGCATGCCCACCACTGGTACCTTTTTAGTAGAGGAAACGCAAGCATGATAAAGGTGGCCCATACCGTACTGTACCAGTCAGTGGAAACGGGCCATAAGTGAATTTTCATTCCAACGTCATTATTTAAATACTTAACTCTCCTCTCTATGATAATTAAGCTTTTTGTTAAAACATTGAGCATAGATTGCAATTGTGAAAAGACGTAGAAGTTGAGTCGAGGCTGTCTTAGTTTCTTGCACATCTTAATTATGCTCAACACTCTTGTGGAATTTAATACAACACTTTAGAAACAAATGGTGAAAGCAACTAGAAATATACATATAGAATCATGTAAAAATATAATGTGTGACAGTGACACGGTGGCTCAGTGGTTAGTACTGTCGCCTCACAGCAAGAAGGTCGCTGGTTTGAGTCTAGGCTGGGTCAGTTGGCGTTTCTGTGTAGAGTTTGCATGTTCTCCCCATGTTAGCATAGGTTTCTTACACAGTCCAAAGACATGCGGTACAGGTGAATTGAATAAACTAAACTGGCCATAGTGTATGTGTGTAAACGGAAGTGTATGGGTGTTTCCCAGAACAGGGTTGGCAGCTGGAAGGTAGGGCTGCACGATTAATCGAAAAAAAAGAATGTGATCTCTTTTTGACCCTACACAGGATTTTAAGCTTTTCTGCAATTCAGCCAATTATATTTTTAAAGGGTCACGAAACACCAAAACACATTTTTTGAGCTGTTAACAGTCATATATGTGTCCCACGCTGCTATAAGGACACATATATTGCACTAAAAATTGAAAATTTGTTGTTTTTTGCGTTATTTTGAGCAAATTCGCTCTTCCAGTTTTGAAGCTGCATCACGGCCATGAGATACTTGCGTGTAAATCCAGAGTGGAGATTGGCTGTCTGTACCTGGCAGTACATCATGACGTCTCTGAGGGTGCGGTATTAATTCATGAGAAAGACTTTGTTCAAACCAATCAGCGCGCTCTATTGTGTATGACATGCAACTTTATTAATATGCACGATAGCTTCGGAGACTGTTTGACCTGTTACAGTGTTCAGATGACAGAGAGACGACACGTTGTGTTGCAAAAACAAGTGAAAGACGAGAATTTGGAGACACCGGTCGCCAGTGTTGCATTTATCAGGTCGCTGTGTTTATTAATATGCTGCATCAAAGATTTTGTTTTCATTTTCTCGGTGTGAGAGCGCTGCTGGACTCATGTGGATTACAGTGCACACAACAGAAATGCGTTTGTAAGGAACTTTTTTACCCGAGAGCTTTTTGCATCTGGAAATGATGAAATCCGGATTTGCCGCTCGTCTCATTTTTAAAAAAGACACAGTTCCAGAGTGACTGTCCTGTCTCTACAGATTTGGCAAGTGTGAGATCAGTTCTTTGTTCATTCAGATGGCAAAGTTAGTTCGTATTGTCAGCAGTGCTCTTTCAGTTTTTAAAGACATACTATAGTCTAAATGATTTAGTTACTAAGTTAACAGTATGTTAATATCACTGCAATAGTATAGTACAATATTATAGACTGAAAGATCCGCTGCAAATGCTGCTCTCCGGATGTAAACATGATCAAACTATTCCTGCCGTGCAGGATTTTCGCCGCATTTTGTGGCAGGATAGTCTATACACACACGGCTTTCTGACGCTACCTACCGAGTCATCTAAGTTAGTAAAGAGATGAGGAGGATTTGTTTTCTCCCATTCGCTGTGCGGTAACAAACATTGTCTTAGCAGTTCCTCGCATACAATATGTCGTTTGTCACAGGCAGCATGCAGGAAATGTTCCTGAATAAAAAGTGAAAGTGCCAAACTGCAGTTAAAGTCGACAAATTAATAATTTGGCAAATAATTTGTTTACTGATGTCCATGTAAACAGTCACTGTCTTTCTACCCTGCGTCTGTGTTTGTTTTATCTCACGCGTGCCCAAACTGAAACTCCCATATTTGCAAATCCTTCCCTATTTCCCTCCCCCGACACTCCCACCTAAACGGAGCTGGACACACCCACTTTTCCTGACTTTTTCCAAACCAGAGGTGTGAAAACAGCCTGCTGAGACAGGGGGTTTCATGGCCCTTTAAGGTCAGAAGAGAAGCGTAAAGGGATTCGTACAAGTGTCCATATATTGTTTTATATATGTTGCTCAACAACATGGACACCTCCAAATGGTGTTAAAAGTGCCACATACTGTATTTATGAGGTATAATTCACCCCAAAAATGTCATATCTGTCTTCATGTAATGATGTATTCACGGCCGCAAAATCACACATGAACTGACGCACTGTTTGTGGACGGTTCATTCCACTGTGGTGACCCCTGATGAATAAAGGGACTAAGATGAAGGAAAATGAATGAATGTACCATGTGATTTTTTTTCTTCATAATAACAGGCACATAAAGACAAACAATAGTCTTTCCTCTAGGATTTTTTCCAGCTGTGGTGGCAGGCCTTTTACACAAATCTACCAACTACCTATTAGGCATGGGCCAGTATAAGATTGTGACGGTATGATAACCTTGGATAAAAATATCACGGTTTCACGGTACTGTGATTACTGCTCTAAAATATACTCTTTTTAAATGTCTGTGTAAAAAACAAAAAGAAAATTCCCCTTTGAACACAATATATTTTATTTTGAGAAACATTTCTCATATTTTGGAGCAGTAAACGTGCCAGGCCAAATAATGAAAATGAATCATTGACGTCTGCTGTCTTCATTAGTTTCAAAAACACAGATTTATTTACAATTTTTTGTAAATTTTCTGCTGGAGATTCTGTTGTTAAAAAAATGTAAATAAAAAAAATCTTACACAACTTAGGAACGGTATTAGAGAAAATTTTGGCGGTATAAATACCTTGACTTTTCCAAACCGCGGTATACCTTGAAAGTTATCGTCCCATGCCTACTACCTATGGAGTTATTTCAATGACAAATGTTGTGAGCGCAGAATTACAAGTCTAGATCGCATTTGCTTGCGCGCCGATTTCCTCTGCTCGTGCACAAAACTTTTTTGCACGCCCTCAAAAATATACACTGCTCAAGCGCAGATTTTCTTGTTCGCTCTCAAATAAACACTGCTGAAGTGTGATTTAGTGCGTTTATGTAGTGAATATGTCTCCAACATTTATTAGATTTGCTAGGAATATTTAAGAATGTCTCTAATAGACCTACAGAGTGGCATTAATTCTTCCTGAAGTAAAGTGAAACGGTCATAAACTCTAGCAAGATAAAGTTATTGTATGCAGAGCCATAGACCTTTATCTATAAAGTATAATTATGGAAACTGTTCATCATAACTGAAAGCTACGTCGTGTTTGCTGACCTCACGCACCTGTCAGTCAGTCAGCATGTCACCTTAATGGGTTAAACAAATAACGCACAGCACTACTATGATTACAGAAAAGTTTGCGCAGTTATAATTCACTTAACTTTTAATATGTTTTGGTGCGATTATAACCCGCTATTTAAAAAAAAAAGACTGAATGTTTTGAATGAGAAGCTGTAGGCGGGATGAATTTTGGTGTGGCGCCCCGCCATGGAAGAATGAATGTAGCGGAAACCATGCAATAACAAAGCAAATAATAAAATTAAGTAAAGTGAAGTCAGTGGTGTAGTCGGGGCTATACGCACGTATACTCAGTATGCCTACTTTTTCCATGAGCTGTTTAGGTATTACGACTTCTGAGGATCAATTATTGGGTATACCCTCGGTATACTCACTTGTTTTTCTGATTAGACTTCCCTAATTTACGTGTATTCGCGTCCCCTTTAACTGTATACCAAATGTTTTTTTTTTACTTGCCTCTTATTTGTTGCAATCAGTGCATTTTTGTTTATTTTGCACCATTTCCCGCCCCCTGATGACCGCAGCAGCTGGGAGAAAATTTCAGGAGTTTTTCGATAACGACGACAAGTCAACTAAATGATGTCTCGCTGAAACACTGGGGTAAAATTATTTTTAAAAAGCATGGGCATCGCTTTAGCCCCCTATATTTCTATTCAGTGCCTCCAAATGTTTTGCGATTTCCTCATGAACTGTACACTACTAAATGATCACCTCAGTCCCCTTTAAATTTGATATGAAAACGGCGGCAGACTTCCGCTCCTTCATTTTCAACTCGTTTTCATTTAATCAGCAAACCACAGCTTTGCAGAGTGAGAGCAGAAGGTGTGTTTATCTATAGATTGTTATAATATCTACATATTTGCAGTTCTTTGCTATAGAAACACTTGTATCACATGTACCAATCGGGTTTCCCCATCTACTGTTTCCTCGCCACTCCCCTCATCATTACAGCTGTTCCTCCAACAAAAATGCAACTCCTAACGAACATTTATTATCAATTAACTCTGATTATAAAACACATTACAGTGCATGTGGCGTTATAAATCATACATTCATGCACAGGGTTAAACAGTGACAGAACCACTCAGTGAATGTCCTCATTTTAACTGCATATCAGAGTGAGATCAGAGTGAAATATTGTGTTGTATCTTTGTAAAAAATATTTACTATTATGACTTATATTATTATAGTGAAATATGTAAATGAGCCTGTAGATTTTTTTATATGTTTATATTTATGCCATTTAAAAAAAAGTGGTAGTTCTATTTAAAACATGGAAAAAATACTTATAGTATAAGTATAGGCTAGTATTTGAGTTTTTGATATATATATTAGCTAAGCATAAATCATTGAATAGGATTAGGCTATTAGCATCTCACTATAAAATGAACCAATTTGTTTAAATATTTTTCCTTTTTTAATGGATAGTTCATTCAAAAAAAGTAAAATTGTCATCCTTTACTCAACCTTTACTTGTTCCGAACCGGTTTGTCGTTTTTATTTTATTTTGTTTAACACAAAAGAAGATATTTTTAAGAAAGCTGGACACCTGTAATTATTAACTTCCTTAGTATTAGTTTTTTCTTTCAATAGCTACAGGTAACTTATGTAATATATATATATATATATATATATATATATATATATATATATATA
>CAIGQZ010001236.1:3119840-3130020 GCA_903798205.1 Danio tinwini
AGATGGAATGGCACACAGATGAATTTGATTGCAATGGAAATCTATAAATCCACCAAAAGCATCGCACTGGATTTAAAACCGGATGTTTTATCTATACTTGAACAAGATTAAACATTCAGTTAGAGGTCTCACAAATGATCCTATGTTTCTCTGCTAGAAATGTACTTCCTGAAAAAATAATATGTCTTATTATGCATGTAATTGTAATTTCACTTCTTGTTTTCTTCTGTCCTGACTCCTATGCTGAGTCTATGCTAGACTACCACTGTAAGACAACACTATACTCAGCTTTTGCAATTCTGCTGTTTTATTTATTACATTTTTTGTATTATTGTTACTGTCATTATTAATAATAGGTGGTATATTAAGAGTGTGTTGGGTTATAAAGGGGAAAAAATCCATCTCGATATAATGACATTTGTACTTGACATAAAAAATAAAGGGAAAGAAGAAAAAGAATGTACTAAATTAAAGTGCATTACGAGCGACATGGTGGCTTAGCTCTTTCGCCTCACAGCAAGAAGGTCGCTGGTTCGAGTCATGCCGCTATAAGTAAATCGAATAAACTAAATTGGCCGTAGTGAATGTGTGTGCATGACAGTGTATGGGTGTTTCCCAGTACTGGGTTGCAGCTATGCAGTACTTGTGCGTAATCTACTTTTATGGTCATATATCTCAAGCATCTATAAAGGGCCTACAGTGTGTAAAATATAATGTAATTTATTTATTCATTAATTTTCATTTGGCTTAGTCCCTTTATTCATCAGGGGTTGCCACAGCGGAATGAACCGCCAACTTGTCCAGCATATGTTTTACACAGTGGAAAATTTGTCAGAAATACTCACAGAATCATGTGACAAAAGGGTCAAGATGGCCGAGTTGGAGTAGCTACACCAGTTTGCTCATGCATGTTGTTGACACTGGTCACAAATGACATAAATGAAAAAAAATAAATAAATCATCATTACAATTATGTATATGTGGCCTATATCAAATTAAAATGCATTTAAACTGTACATGAAATAGTAATGATGTGTATTAATTGATGATATAATAATAATGACAGCCAAAACACACACGTGTAATGTCTGCAAAGCAACTCCAGAATTTCTGCTATGCAACTGACATATACACTCAATGGCCACTTTATTAGGTACACCTGTCCAACTGCTCGCTAATGCAAATTTCTAATCAGCCAATCACATGGCAGCAACTCAATGCATTTAAGCATGTAGACACGGTCAAGACGATCTGCTGCAGTTCAAACTGAGCATAAGAATGGGAAATAAAGGTGATTTAGGTGACTTTGAATGTGGCATGGTTGTTGGTGCCAGACGGGCTGGTCTGAGCATTTCAGAAACTGCTGATCTACTGGGATTATCACGCACTACCATAAATAGGGTATACAGAGAATGGTCAGAAAAAAAGAAAATATCCAGTGAGCAGCAGTTGTGGGCACAAATGCCTTGCTGATGCTAGAGGTCAGAGGAGAATGGCCCGACTGGTTCCGGCTGATGGAAATGCTGATGCAGAAGAGCATCTCTGAACACACAACACATCCAACCTTAAGGCGGATGGGCTACAGCAGCAGAAGACCACACTGGGTGCCACTCCTGTCAGCTAAGAACAGGAAACTGAGGCTACAATTCGCACAGACTCACCAAAATTGGACAATAGAAGGTTGGAAAACGTTGCCTGGTCTGATGAGTCTCAATTACCGTACCACTCAGTGGAATTGAGGCATTAGTACCAATTGAGCATCGTGTCAATGCCACAGCCTGCCTGAGTATTGTTGCTGACCATGTCCATCTCTTTATGACCACAGTGTACTCATCTTCTGATGGCCACTTTCAGCAGGATAACGCGCCATGTCATAAAGTGTAAATCATCTCAGATTGGTTTCTTGAACATGACAAAGAGTTCACTGTACTCAAATGGCCTCCACAGTCACCAGAACTCAATCCAATAGAGCACATTTTAGATGTGCAGGAACAGGAGATTCGCATCATGGATGTGCAGCTGGCAAATCTGCAGCAACTGTGTGTTGCTATTATGTCAATCTGGACCAAAATCTCTGAGGACTATTTCCAGTACCTTGTTGAATCTGAAGGCAAAAGTGGGTCCAACCCAATACTAGTAAGGTGTACCTAATAAAGTGGTCGGTGAGTGTACGTGCGTCTAAATGAAGCTACTTTTATAACCATATGGCATGAACTCCAGAAGGTTTATCAGTAGCTGTCATGTCTTTTTGTTATTCATTTCGAGCTTTAACTATTTTATCAGCACGGTCATTTCACAGTCAGGAGATAAAGGTTTTCTCTACTGAATTAAATGACCGTAATGTTATATAATGGGTTAATATCAATAAAAATGTTCCACGTAACAAAATAGTCTTAATTATTTAATTCTGCTCTAATGATATAATATATATGCAAGAACAGTGCCTTTGTAATATTTATTTCTCGATAAATAATTTCATTTAGAAGTTTTTTATTATCAATTTCTCTCTTTTCCCAAAAAAAAAAATCACCCGTTTGTTACAAAGCTCAGAAAAGCTGGTTCTTCTCAGTTAACTCAGTATTTACAACTTTGCTGAGAGACATCAAGAAAACACCAGCTTTTTGCACCTTTAGACACAGAAACCTACTGAACTTTAAAATTAAACGACAAAGGACTCACTTGCAAAACAAACCTGTGCAAAACGGTCAGGTCCGTTTACAACTTTCCTCTTCCCATTCAATCATCTTCTTCTTCTGATGTTTGTGGCAGACTACACTCATAAAAGCGCATTGCTGCCCTCCTTAGGTCTTTAAAATGTGTGTGTGCGCGTGCGTGTGTGTGTGTGTATATTTCATTCATTCATTTTCTTTTCGGCTTAGTCCCTTTATTATTCTGGGGTCGTCACAGCGGAATGAACCGCCGTGTGTAAATTTATAAATATAAAATAAATACATATAATATACAGTGCATAAACGGAACACAATATTCAATGTATATGTTTATACAAATGACGATTTTTAATAGAAAAATTGTAAGAAATTTTATCAGACAACAAAAAAACATTTATTATTAACATTTTACTCAAACAACTAGACCAGGGTTGCCCAAAAGTTTGCTTATGAAGGGCCAAAAACCAGGTGAACGAAGGTGGTGGGCTGAAAGTAAATATACAGTACTATTAAAGCTGCAATGGTAATTTCCTAATGTAATAATGTTTAAACATAAATAGAAAAAATACTTCAATCGTATTAATAATTATACAGTTTATGAACTTCCTACAATAAAACATAAACACATTTATAACACAATGGTTTTCAATACACGAGTCAGCTGCACCGCCTTGTGCATTGTCCTCTATCTTCGTGTCACATTTTAGTTGGCTTTTTTGTAGCTCAACAATTAACCGAACAAACAAAAGGTTACGTTAAATTATAAATGACGATTTATAATTGAAACCTCCACATCCCCAACCTTCACATCATTCTAAATCTCTTCTCGGAGTGGATGGCGGGCCAAATCAAAGGTTACCATGGGCTAACTTTGGCCCGCAGGTTGTCTCCTAATTTTTGTTTTTGATATTGTAGTGTCTGGATGGTTTAATGACATTAATTGTAAAAGAGACAAAAACGTACATATTTGCATATTCCTATGTTTACAGAAACAGCTATTAGCAATGAGACGAAACATTAAAGACGACAGAGGTGCCTTCGACAGAGAGTTCAAAGAAGACAAGGACGATGTACTGAAGTGGGTCAATTTTCTGCTGACCATAAAGGAAGAAATGGCCCAGATGACACTTCTGACCAACTATTACAATCGGAAACTGGACGAAGCCTGTGAGCGTTATCTTCAGAAAAAGCTATTCTTTGCCAACTAGGAGCTATGATCTGGAAGACAAGACTCCTAGAAAACTGCCTGGAAGACGCCTGGAAGACTGATGTAGAAGAAATGCTTTGCTATGTTTTTATTTAAATGTATCAGAGAGAACACAAAGGGATTTATTCTATGTATTAAAAGATATAACTTTAGATATCCTCAAGTATATCAAACACTAATTGTTACTTTGCTGTGCATTTACTCAAGGGGATTTCTTCGTATTAACAAATATCCTCATAAGACTCTGGCTGACATATGGAATGACAATGGCATTGTAAGCTGAGAAAATATTATATGCTATTCCTTCTATGCTAATGAAGGACTACTGAGACATTCCAACCATGGGATGGGTCCTCCTGGCGTGGCAGAGTTTATCACAGCTCCAATACACATCTCTGCCATTTGCTTAAAGTAACCCTGTGCCTTTCACCATACACAATTAATCTGCTTGTGATCTTCCTTCATATAACTTTGTCATGTTTGGTGTCATTTGACAGTTTATGGCTTAAGCGTTGTAGTGATGAAATCAGTAGAGACATTGATTAATTGTATTTCAATATACAATATATTTACCATAGTTGAGTCATGGCCTGAGGAGAGTATGTTAATGTACTTCTCCCCCACTTTAACTCCTCAACTTTGCTTTCATATTCAGCTGGTTTTGGGGGTTGGTTTTCACTTATGTTTGACAATGCTTTGCTCAGGGTATAATAAGGAAAGATAGTTGTTGATCTGGGAGAATGGCTTTTACTCTGCTTCTCCCGCACACCGTTGCGTAGCCTCATATGCTAACAAAGGCAGTTTTACTGTCTTTGTTGCTCAGCAGTGCATATGTTACAGCTTATTTCTTTATACAGTATGTTAGTTTGTTTCATTCTACTGTCTGTATATTTAAACATGTAACTTAATAAACAACTTTGCCTGCTTAAGGGGATTGAGATTCTTTATCAATGATGATAACAACTTTAATTAATTACAATGGAGTCAGATAAATAAATGATCTAAACACGCCATCCTTCAAATGCTTTCTGTTTTCGATTATTGGTTCAGAATAGCAGCGTAAGCTTCAAGCCTTACAGCATGCTTAGCTTTCAGAGTATAACTGCAACATTTAATGTACCAGCATCATAATTTTTCCTATTTCTGCAGTTGCGCTCGGCCCTCATGGCATATGGAGTCCCTTTGGGGATCTGCTCTCGAAACACATCCAATTCTTTGCTGGTTTACTAATACCTCTCTATAAAATGTTGTTTCAGGTGTCTATTCCTGCCTTCTTGAGGCTAACCAAAAGCATTTTTCAATGCCAATGATTTGGGCTAGTGAATTATCTGAGGACCAGATTGATTGGGAGACAGTTTGGGAAAACATATTTGGTTCTTCAAAAAATCCAAATCACTCATACATTTTAAGTTCTGTCACAGATTGTACTGGACACCAAAGAAACGTTTTCTCTGTAAATTATCCTCTAGTCCCAATTGCAGTTTTTGTTCCCACCAACAGGTTGGAACATTTATACATATGGTGTGGGAATTCGAAAAGGTGTATGAGTTTTGGGAAAAAACATTCAATAATATTATCTGAAATTATCGGAAAAGATATACCAGTGCTACCAGTTGTGCTACTTTTAAATGATGATTCCAGTATGGGTTTGACGGAGAGACAAAGAAAGGTCTGGTTGGCAGGATTAACATCAGCAAAAAAGATAATTGTGCAAAGATGGCTCCCTCCGCATTCTTTATTTATTCGGCAGTGGCTATATTAGTTTTATGATATAGTATTGTTAGAACTTTCAACAGCCAGAATAAATAAAGCTAGAGCCTCAACTCGTGATGTGTGGAAAACGACTGCGGACAAACTGGTAGAAAGACTCATGGATAATAGACATTAATGTGCAACAACTTGAATCTTTAAATCTCTGATAGTCTGTGTGGTTTTCTATTTACTTTTGTTAGTGTATTACTATGTGTGTGTGGATGTCTATATGTACTTTTTTTCTGTTATTTGTCTTGATTGTAATGTTATTGTGGGATGACATGGACTTTGGCACCGCTGGGGTGTGGGGTTGGTGTTTTTCTGGGTGGGGTGGGGGTGAGGAGTGGATCTTGTTTTGTTTATTGAAAGAAAATTGTAAAGATGCTGCGACCACTCACATGTAAAATTAATAAAAACTTAATCAAAAAAAAATTATAATATACATATATGTATATATATATATATATATATCCTCAAGTATATAAAACTTTAGATGTCTTCAAGTATATCAAACACTGATAGCTTAAAACAATAAAGGCACACCTGCACAGACCAGCAGCGTGCTTAACTTCTTGAATGTCTTGGGCCTTTTATTCTCAACAGAGGATAAAGTAAAGGATTTTTTTGTTATTGTGATTGTTTTATTCTTCTTTTTCACTGGATTTATTTTATCAATAAAAGTGTATTTTATTAATTTTCTTCCCTGGAGTGGACATTGGCTTCATTTGCAGAACCTGTCAAGGTACCTTGTGTGGTAAGGTATGAATCTAATTTATTCCTTGAACAACATTACAAAAGATGGTTCTAACAAAACTCTAAGAAATATAGCCAAGAGAGGATTCTGGTTTCTTTCTTTATTTAGGGTATTAAATAAAGGCATCCAGCATAATATAAAAGCTCAGTTGCATTATATTAATTTATTTAATTGTTTGTAAACATTTGGAAAAACGTTGTCTCGTTTCTCGTATTTAATTTTTTTTCCTGTCAATGCCACAGCCTACCTGAGTATTGTTGCTGACCATGTCCATCCCTTTATGACCACAGTGTACCCATTTTCTGATGGCTACTTCCAGCAGGATAACGCACCTTGTCATAAAGCTTGAATCATCTTGGACTGGTTTCACAGTCACCAGATCTCAATCCAATAGAGCACCTTTGGGATGTGGTGGAACGGGAGATTAATGCAGTTTTGAAGGCAAAAGTGGGTCCAACCTGGTACTAGTAAGGTGTACCTAATAAAGTGGCCAGTAAGTGTACATATGTCTAAGGGAAGATATCATCCCAACCTTCACATCATTCTAAATGTCTTTTCAGAGTGGATGACGGGCCAAATCAAAGGTTACCATGGGCCCGGCATGGCCCCTACTTTGGGCATCTCTGATCTAGACAAACTAGGAAATTCCAGGTTGTCTCTTAATATTTTTGTTTATATAAAAGCTTAGTTGGATTATTTTTATTTATTTGTTTGTTTGTATTATTCCTGAATAAATAAAATACAATATCAATCAATAAGTGGCATTGACAAAAATAACAGTACAGCAGGGAGCAATAGAAACAACAATAACTACATCAAAAAGCAAGAGAAAATAAAAAAAGGAAAAATAATTTCAATGTTTTGCATTTACAAGGGTTAATTTAAGGTTACTTATGCAAAGACCTTAAGAGCAGGACAGATTTTGAGTTTTTAAAGCTTTCTTATCAGCCATCCTGACATCAGCTTAACGTAATCATCCATATTTTTAAGAAGACCACAAAGCAGGTTTACAATTTCAGAATTTACATTTGTGAATATGAAATTTGCTTAATAAAATAAATACATGTATAAAAAACATTATTTTCCTTTGTGGGTTCCGAGTTAAAATAGACAAATTTATTGATTTTCAGCTCATTTGGATTTAAAGTAAGAGCTATTACATCAGATGACGTGCTGCTGCATTTATAGCTCATATGTTTATAGCTTAGGTAGATTCATTACAACCTGTTTGTGTCACTAACGGGACTTTTATTCTGAAAGTCGGACTCTTAAATAACCAAAATACACAGTTTCTGCCTTCATACTGTACGCAAAGCATGTTTTCACGGAAATAACACCACCAGAGCCCTAAAATCAGTCACAGCAGAACAATGAATGACCGAGAGCTTGATCTCACTGAAGAGCAAAAAGCGCTCAAAGCTAAATATCCTCCAATCAACAAGAAATATGAGTGTAAGTGGAATCAAATTCTGTTCCGCATGTATCATCATGTAAACCCTGTAACGAACAATCAAACATACGTAACTAAATGGAAACGTGCTAAAAAGTGTGTTAATAGTGTAATAATAGTCTTATATAAGTATAAACTTAAGACCGCTGCTTGGCGGTAACATTACAGTATTAACTGCGAATATTGCACGTGAGTTGCACTGTGAATGTTTATGAATATAAATTAATCACGTGACATGACGTCCAAAAAGGTTTACGTCAGCATCCATCAGTCTATTGTTGTTATTTTTAATATTGTATATATATATATATATATATATATATATTTATTTATATATTAGCTATCTGAGCTAAGGTTTGAAACTTTAAACAATACATAAAAAATTAGTTGGTTAATTAAATTCATAAAAGAAAAGTACAGTTTGTGGTATACTTTTCCAGTACACATATTTGACATGATGGGGCTTTATTGGACTGGATGCTGGTATTTAAGTGCAAATTTTCCCCAAACAAATATATAATTTGAAATTATAGATGTATTCAATGTAAACATAAATCTCTCTTCTTCCAAAATTGGTAAAAACATATTGTATCAGTTAGACAACTTCTAAATTTAAATGTTAATTTATTATCTCGGACAGCATGGTGGTGCAGTGGGTAGCGCTCTCGCCTCACAGCAAGAAGGTCGCTGGTTCAAGCCTTGGCTGGGTCAGTTGGCATTTCTATGTGGAGTTTGCATGTTTTCCCCATGTTGGCGTGGGTTTCCTCCGAGTGCTCCAGTTTCCCCCACAAGTCCGAAGACATGCAGTATAGGTGAATTAGGATAAGTTTATTCGACCCCAGATTAATAAAGGACTAAGCTGAAAAGAAAATGAATTGATTATCTTACAGTAAATTATTAGATAAATTTGGTTTTCCAGTAACTCCAAAGGAGCATGCTATTGTATTTGATGCCATATCTCAACAGCTTCTTTATTTTATAAGAGTAAGGAAATTAATCTTTAGAAGGAAAATATGTTAAAGAAAACCTCTTTTACTAATATACTAATATTATTAAACAAAGTTATACTCATAAACAACTTGTACCAACAAACAACCAATGTATTCATAAATCTAAATTGGAAAAAAGCTTGGTGTTCTTTCGAAATATATTGTATGAATAACAAAGTAAATGAAGTTTAAGTTATATATATCCAGCTAAAGAGGTTTCAGAGGGATTTCATTTGGATATTGATTATTCCTGTGATTTTTGTTACATGGAAAAGGAATCTATTGTCCATTTATTTTGTGATTGTATAAACACAAGGATTTTCTGGGTGGATGTAGACTTTATTTTTTAGAAGGAAAACAAATATTGCATTCAAGTTACAAAATTGTAATTTATTATGTCAATACATGCAACAAATTTACCTTAATAGTACAACTTTTTATTATTTTTGGAAAGTTTCATATACATAAAAAAATGAGCTGGATCAAAGCCAAACATTGTCCATTTCCTTTAAGAGACTATGGACTACTGCACAAGTTTGGAGTGTGTGTGGCATCCACTGAGTGTGTGGAGTGTGTGTGGCATCGGCTGCGTAAAACATATGCTGGATAAGTTGGCAGTTCATTCTGCTGTGGCGACCCCGGATTAATAAAGGGACTAAGCCGAAAAGAAAATGAATGAATGAATGAATAATGTGTGCGCTAAATAAGATGCTAAAGTGCTTCTTTTAGTCTAGTTTTAGCAAATTAGGGTATATTCTCATTTTTAAGTAATAAACTCATTTACAAAATGCTAAAAAGTATGACATAACGAAGTCTTGTTTGCTTTAAAGAGTCAAGATCCGAATGACTTGATCGCGGCTTCAAAGCTTCAAGTTTGAAGTCATTATTACATAATTTGGTGGTAGAATTATAAAATATTTTGAGGGATGTAAACAAAAACAATGGCCCCAACGTTTTTCCTGTTTTACATTTTTAATTTCTATAGCCTCCAAAAAGAGCCACACATTGATAAATAATGTTATGACAGCTGTTATAATGCTAAGTTATGATTGAATTGCCTTTTGTTACAGTTATGAAAAAGTTTGATAAGTAGCCATGGGACGATATTCATTTTCAAGGTATATCGCGGTTTGGAAAAGTCAAGGTTTTAAAACCGTCAAAAATTATTTTATACCGTTCCTAAGGTATGTGTATGATTTTTTATTTACATTTTTTAGGACAACAGTATCTCCAGCAGAAAAGATATACAAACATGCTGTTTTAAATTGTAAAGAAATCTGTGTTTTAGAAACTAATGAAGACAATAATTCACTTGCATTAGTTAGCCTGACATGCAGGGCTTTACATTAACACCCGCCA
>CAIGQZ010001236.1:3130420-3146812 GCA_903798205.1 Danio tinwini
TATAAAATATATTTTCCCAACAAGAAAAGTGTGGCTAGTGAAAATGGCGAGTGGCTAGTAATGTTAGAAATCTACTAGCCACAGTGGCTGGTGATCAAAAAAGTTATGGTAAAGCCCTGCTGACATGTTTACTGTTCCAAAATATTTAGATTGGAATAAATGTTTCTTAAAATAAAATACATTGTGTTCAAAAGGGAAAAAGCTTTTGTTTTTTAACCAGACATTTATATATTACAAGAATTATATTTAATATTTTAGAGCGATAATCACAATATCGCGTAACCGTGATATTTTTATCCAAGGTTATCATATAGTCAGAATCTTATACAGGCCCATGCCTATTGATAACTAGCAGGAAATGTTCATGGGCACACTGAAATAGTCTATAGAGAAGCGCGGTTATTCTTTTGTATAATCATATATTAAACAGTGTTAGGTAAGGTTGCTCATCATTTAATAATGTAGCAAATCACAGACTGATATACAGATAAAGACCAGAATCCAAAAGCTCAATGTTTATCTATTTTTTAAATACATATTTTATATTTGTGTAGATTTTTAAGGTTTGACTGTAAATAATCATCTGAGCATTATTTGATCTTCTGTTTCAGATCTCGACCACACTGCAGATGTCCAGTAAGTATTTACCTGTGAAAGGTGTTCTGTTATTTTAAGTACATATAACAGGAATAGTCAGAAATGAATCTACGCTAATACAAACACTCGAGTGAAAACTGAGGCTGAAGGGAACGTGAGTCATTTGTGCACTGCATGTATCTCTGAATGGTCCATTATTGGAGGATTTAAAAGCTTGTAAAGTTGTGTAAATATATGCGTATTCACAGTACCTCCTTGTGGACATTTCCTCTCTTTATTCATCACAGGATTCATTCATGGGGAAGTTCTCTAGAAGAGGCCTTTGAACAGTGTGCGATGGGAATGTTTGGCTACATGACGGATACAGAAACTGTGGAGCCCATCGATACGGTAGAAGTGGAGTCAGAAGGTGGGAAACTGACAAATCTTTTTTATCCTCTGCTGTTACAAACGTCCAGTGTCTTTATCTTAAAATAAAGTCCCTCAAATAGAAAGTTTGTCATCATTTACTCTCGCCTTTCTGCATTTATTCACTGAAAGGCTTTTTCTTTTTCAAATATTTTCCAAATGATGTTTAACAGAGCAAGGAATTTTTCCACAGTATTTCCTATAATATTTTTTCTGCTTGAGAAAGTCTTATTAGTTTTATTTCGGCTAGAATAAAAGCAGTTTTTATTTTTTTAAAAAAACATTTTAAGAAAAACGATTTTCTTTTTTAATTTACATAGATTATTCAATATTATTTATTCTCCTGACTCAAATAAGCATATACCGGAAATTTTTATATCTCTAGATGCTGAAAAAGCTTTTGATAGAGCGGAGTGGAGGGATCTTTTTAGCTGTCTTGAGAGATTTGGTTTGGGTCCATTTTTTTGACTTGGGTAAAACTTCTATATGCTTCTCCCTCCTCTTCTGTTATGACAAACAACACTAGTTCAAAGTATTTTAAACTGGGTAGAGGAACTAGGCAGAGTTGCCCTCTGTTCCCTTTATTATTTGCAGTGGCGATTAGGCATGGGATGATAACCGTTTTCAAGGTATACAGCGGTTTGGAAAAGTCAAGGTTTTAAAACCAACAAAATTTTCTGCAATACCATTCCTAAGGTTTGTGTATGATTTTTTTGTTTACGTTTTTTTGTTTTGTTTTTTAGGACAGCAGTATCTTCAGCAGAAAAGATATCTAAAGATGCCGTTTTAAATAGTAAAAAAAAGCCCTTTTTGAAACAAATGAAGTTAATGTAAATGAAGGCAGAAGTCAATAATTCATTTAACCTGACATGTTTACTGCTCCAAACTATTTTAAATCTTTCAATACATAAAATATATTGTGTTCAAAGGAGAAAAACGTTTTTGTTTTTTACTCAGATTATAAAAATAACATATTTTAGAGCAGTGATCACCATACCGTGATATTTTTATCCAAGGTTATCATATCGTCAGAATCTTATATCGGCCCATGCCTAGTGGCGATTAAACCTCTAGCTATTTTGCTGAGGTCAAACTCAGATATCCAGGGTATATCTAGGGTACAAAGAGAGCACAAACTGTCACTCTATGCAGATGACCTGCTTTTATGTATTACAGATCCTCATAATTCTCTCCCTTACATTATGACTGCTCTTGAGCGTTTTAGTTATATTTCAGGATATAAACTCAACCTTTCTAAGAGTGAATTACTTCCCATAAATCACACTTCTTTCTCTCACTACCCATTTGCAGTAGCCTCTGATAAATTTACATATTTAGGTGTGATCATTTTGAAAAATATCTCAGAGCTGTTGAAGCTTAACTTTACTCCACTCTTGGAACAAACTAGCTTATCCTTTAAATATAGTCTAAACTCCCCACTTCTTTGATTGGTAAGATCAATATATTTAATAAAAAATGTTACCTTACCCTAGAATATTTTGTAAAGATGTTTGTGCAAGTCCTTTAACTGCTGTCTTTGGTATTGTATATGAAAAAACTATTTGTCAAAAGTGAATTGGAATGCATTGCCTTCTCTTTTAACAAGACGCTTGATTTTAATCAATTGGAAACAATCATTTCCTTCTTCTTTTAAACAGTGGGCCAATGATGTGTTGCATTTCCTTAGTTTGGAAGAAATAACCATGTGAACGTCCTTTCATAAATTATTTCCAAAGCCAAATGTAACTGCAAGTGGACAAAATGATGCTGAGGCGGTCAGGTTTTGCTTGTATTGTACTGATGTTGTCTTCATTTTCTTGTCTTTGTTTATATGTACACAATGTTAAAGCACTATGTTTATATTTATGTCATGTTGTTAGTTATGTCGATTAATGAATGTATGTTTTTTGACTATTTAAAAAAAAAAAACATTTTAAGGTCAATATTATTTGGCCTCTTAAGCAATATTTTTTTTCCAATTGTCTACAAAACAAACTATTGTTATACAATAGCTATGTTTCCATCCAAAAATGCGAACAAACTTTATGTGCAAAACTGGATTATCGGATAAAAGACGTGCGAATAAAGCAGCGTTTCCATCCAACGAGTCAAGTCGAACAAAATCGTCACTTTCTGATTAACTGGCGCCAAATATCAACAGTAAAAACTGAATTTGCTTCAGTAAGAGAAAATGCATCAATCTTTTCTTCATCTAATAAATGACTTGCGCCTCAGATGACTTGCCACTCAGACGCGAAGCACAAACTCTCTTGATTCTGGAGGTCTTTAATAATATAATAACACTAATACTTAAACGGTAAGGTGTTTTAGAATGACCAAAACAACGTTTCCGATGGTTTACAATGTGCTCAGCCTGCTGGTTTGTCCATTCACACACATTTTTATCATTACATGACCTTTTTAAATGCACATACTGGAGTTTGTGCGGTAAAAGTGTTTCCATCGCAGTTTATGCTCATCTTTTCTTATCAAAAATAAAAAGTTTACATTTTTTTATGCGCATTTTTAAAATTTATTTACATCATGTCATGTCATCAACCGTTTTTTTATGTGCATATCCAAAATGCGCAGAAAAATAGGTGGATGGAAACGTAGCTACTGATTTACAGAATTATCCTAACTTGCCTAATTATCCTTGTTAATTATCCTTACTTGTTTCTTTATGTTTACCGTCAAGTATTTAAAGCATTTGCTTGATAGCATCTAAAGTAAAAGGCTATTACTGCTGAAACAAAACAGTCCTTCTCCATCCAGTTATTTTCCTTTAATGGATAACTTGGTTAAGTTTAATCAAATGGAAAAAACAAGATGTATAATACATAGCAGTATCCACTAGTTAAGTCGTGACGTATGAAATACTGTTTTCAAGCACTCATTTGAATTGAGCAAATATTTGCTTATGACTTTTTAGTCATATCACACATTAAAGTGAATTGCTGGTGAGAATAACTCGAGAAATTCTCATTTCAATTGATGGATACAATTAGCACAAAACACTCCTTGAAAGACAAATAAACTCTTCTTTCTCAAACTGAAGAATGCGAGATTTGGGAGGAAAATATGGCTGTGAGTAGAGGGAGATCATTCATTATCATCAGAGGGATTATCATCGTGAGCTCCTCTGTGTCTCTTTTCCACTGTTATACATGGGTGAGGCAGCCACAAATATTTAGTTGGAACATAGCATTATGTTTAACTGTTTAAAGTTCAGTGGTGCAACACAAAAACATTTAGTTATGCGTAAATTGTAACTTATCGGCCCAATTCCAATTCTACCCCTTAGCCTTTCCCCCTTACCCCTCATTTTGTGCTTTCCTGTGAAGGGGTAGGGGTGTCCCAATACTCTTTAGCTTAAAGGCGTAGGGCTAAGGGGATGGGGTAGATAGCCTTTCGAACAGAGATTTTTCAGGCCAAACTTGAAACCAAGGGGTAAGAAAATTTCCCAGAATAAACCAGCCACAACGGCAGCATAGCTGTAACCGGAAGGAGATCCACAAATTAGTATTTTTTGTCATTAGTATGAATTTTTACAACAAACAAACACATGTTTTAATATATTCATAACTGCGTTCATGTTTTACCATCATGCTTTAAAAAAATAAAAAATAAATAAAAAACAGCTAAATTTCGCTATCTATAATCCCTAATAATAACTCCTGTACAGCAGTCCCACAACATTCTGACACTGGATGACCACTCGAATACCCTGTCAAAAAAGTCTAGACAGATGAGACAGATTCAGTTCCATGTGGGGTTATTAATTAGCAAAAGATATAAATAATTTGAGCGTAATCATTAGGTGAGCAGGTTACATTTTAACCGTGTGTTCTCGCAATGCGCTTTGTGAAGAGATACGCAGTGATGGGCAATTTGGCTGTTAGCACCAGACGAAACACGACAGAAATTTAAATACAGCCATTTAGAAGCACAGAATATGCACTCACTCATGAGACGGTAATATCTATATTAAACTCATGAGAGTTTAATATCTATTTAATACGTGTTAACCCTCTTTAACATCAATAAATGTAGATGCTGAATCACTCATGTGTGTAGATCTGAAGTTCAATTTCAAACGATTTATTGTATTTTCAAGATCTGAGGTGAACTATCTGCTGCTGCTTTCAGCATTTGGCAATAAATTTCCTGTAAAATGGCATTCAAACTCACATTGTTAGCATTTAGCACTGAATAAAGCACACAAGGTGTACCTGAGGTGATCACTGTCATAGATTTCTGTTGTTCAGCTGTGAGAAATAGAAGTCATTTCTATTATTTAAATTTGAGGTGTTGGTTAGAACTAAACCTAAATAAAATATTCCCTCAATCGCGTGTCGTTGCTTATATTTAGAACAGTTTAAATCACTTGCTCCTGTACTCAATCTGGCAACCCTTTGATTTTCTCTTTAAGAAAAAAAGCAAAAAGCCAAAAAACAGAACGAACCAATCACAAACCCATAATGTATTTACACAACAAGCACATTGCAACAAATGATTCATTTCAAGAAAGTACATAAGTAGAAACTAATGTAAAGTGGGACCATTTCTTGAATAACAATGTGTTTTTCAATCCAACCATAAAGGCTTGTGGGATTTTTGTAGACAAAACCACAGCAGTTTGCACTAAATTAAACCTTCTTTGTATAGAGCAGACATTACAACATGTCTTAACACTGTATAAACAGAGTTGAAGAAATAAAACCTCATTTACTCACCCACGTTAAGTCATTCGAACAAGTTTGACCTGCTTTTTTCCCACAAAAGGAGGGGAACAAACTTGTAATTATGCATCATGGGACTAGAGCTTGTTAATAAAAGTAGGATTGAATTGTCGTGTGCAATGCATTTATCGAAATCACAAAAGAAGTTAATGATATATTACGCTAGCTTCTATAGAAAGCAATTACATTTTGTTTCAAAGATGAAATGGGGGTTTTTAGGATTGATATAAAAGTGAACACAGTTTTACATTTTGTTTTTGTTTTCATTGTACATTTGAATGTTATTAATTAATTAATTTATTAATTTGTTTATTTGTAGTAATATTGGCTATTTTTACGATGTCATTCAGTGTGTAGCAATAGTTCACACATTAAACTAAATATTTTTAGGCATATATAGGGCAAGAATATTTTGATGGCATATTAAATGACTCTCCATATTAATATTTGCATAGAAATATAATGAATTGACATTTTAAATCTTCATACTTTGACTCTGGCCTTCTAACCTTAAACTGTAAAAGTGATTAACTTAAACAAATTGAGTAAAAGTAATGATATATGTCATTCATTCATTTTCTTTTCGGCTTTTATTAATTAGGGGTCGCCACAGCGGAATGAACCACCAACTTAATGATATATATAAATATATCAAAATTTAAATTTGGCTTAGTAATATGCGTTGCTGAAAACTTAATCATGGACAACTTTGTTTGTTTTCAATATCTAGATTTCTTTTTGGCACCCTCAGAACAGAAAACTCTGGAAAAAAGAAAGTAAACATGTTGCCTAAAAGCAACAAGTTGACTTTACTTAACAAAGTGAGTAAACACATTATAACTTGGAACTGTTAGGTTGATTTAACTAAATCTTTGTAATTATGCACATAGTTCATTTACTTGCTAATTTTAGGACTTTTTTTAAAGTAAAGTCAACTAATCATTTCTAAAACAAAATGTTTACTGACTTATTTTAAGTAAAGTCAACTAATAATTACCCAATTAATTATTAACCGGATTAACCAATGGGCATTATGGGCACAGGCCCAGGGGCCCGTGCGCACTTGGGGCCCCTGCGAGGGGGGAAAAATGCTGATTTTGGAGTGTCTATTTAGGCTAACTGCAAATAGCGCACCTCGTTGTATTAAGCTAGTTGAGTGCTTCCCGCCAGCACCGTTTGATCGACAGCGACAATATAACTAAAGAGCGCAGCAGACAGCAGGTGGGAGTGGCGTAGTTTGTAAAGCCCATGGCAACGTGTTTTGAGGCGATCGATCATGAACTCGGTTCGAATCCAGCGTCTGATGAACACGTCCTTCTTTTCCCCCCCATTGCATATCAGATTGGAAATACATTTATTTTCAATACAAAGGAAATGTTTTTGTTTAAAAATGTAAATAAAGTATATAAAATATAAAATGAGTCACAAGGTATTTAATAAGGATAATAATAATAAATATTCTATAAACAGTTATTTTCCACCTGGTGTTAAATGTTAGCGACATCTTAATATAATTAATCTGTATTTACAATGTTAGTCGCCCTGCTTTACCCATATTCTCCGACCTCATGGAGAGAGAGACAGAGAGAGAGACAGAAAAAAACCCTGAAGAGGAGAGAGACAGAAGAGAACTGGTACAGTGTGTGTGATTTCGGATACTTTCAGCTTTATCACATCAAAATAATATTCGGTTGTTCTGCTGTATGTGTGCATTTCAAGGACAGTTCACCCAGTACAAATCCTTATCAGTTATTTTTATTTTGTTGAACACAAAAGAAGATATTTTGAAGAATGCTGAAAACCTGTAACAATTGACGTTCATTGACTTGCAAAAAGAAATACTAGGGAAGTTAATGGTTACAGGTTTCCAGCTTTCTTCAAAATGTTTTCTTATTTGAAAAAAAGAAACATGAACAGTAAAAAGTGAGTAAATTATGACAGATTTTTTTGGTTTTGGGTGAACTACCCCTTTAATGAATAGTGCAGAGGGAAAGAAAATAATCACCATGTTTATACATCGCAGTTATTTAAATCATGTGTTGAAAGTGTGGAAATAACCGGAATATTCCAAGGCAATGTGTGACTGAGAAATAAGCGTAATGTGTTGTTAAATGAGTCACAAAAAACACATTTATCTTGCTTAAATATTCTGTTTATTCTTTTTCCCAGCAATACTGAAATAACTATTTTACTATTCAAGAAAAACAGATTTTTATGCTGGTAAAGAAGCATATTAAACTTTTGTCACTTCATTGTTCAAGCAGATGCACGTCCAGGGCTGCCACAATAATTTTAAACTGAAATTGAGTCATCCTAAAGCAGGGGTGTCCAAACTCAGTCCTGGAGGGCCAGTGTCCTGCTGAGTTTAGCTCCAACTTGCTTCAACACACCTGCCAGGAAATCTCTAGTATATCTAGTAGGAGCTTGATTAGCTAGTTCAGGTGTGTTTGATTAAGGTTGGAGCTAAACTTTCCAAGACACCGGCCCTCCAGGACCGAGTTTGGACATCCCTGTCCTAAAGAAACAGTACACCCCAAAAAATAAAACTTAAGTTATTAACTCATCCTCCACATGCCAAAACCTGAGTTTCTTTCTTCTGTTAAACACAAAGAAAGTAATACTGAAGAATGATTTTATTCTTTGTTCCTATTACGGAAGTCAACCCTCACATTCTTCAAATCACCTTCCTTTGTGTTCACCAGAAGAAAAAACTTTTAAAAGCTTAGCGTAAATGATGAGGAAATATTTAATCTTGAGCGAACTGTCCCATTATTCATTCTGTTATTTTCCTTTAACTTAGTCCCTTATTTATCAGGGGTCGCCACAGCGGAATGAACCGCCAACTATTCCAGTATATGTTTTACTTAGCGGATGCCCTTCCAGCTGCAACCCAGTACTGGGAAACACCCATACACTCTCACTATCACGCTCATACACTACGGCCAATTACTTTTTTTATAATTCACCTATAGCGCATGTCTTTGGACTGTGGAGGAAAGCGCCGCACCCAGAGGAAACCCACACCAACAGAAATGTCAACTGGCCCAGCCGGGACTCAAACCAGCAACCTTCTTGCTGTGAAGCCACAGTGCTAACCACGGAGCCGTTGTATCACCCACTATTCCATTAACATAATAAAAAAAAAACATTAAACTATGATAGTAAAGCTTATTCCTTTTTTTAAAATACAGCAAACTATAAAGTGTCAGTAACCAATATTTATAGTTTTTGAATTTTGTCTTATACAACAGCCATCTTAGGAGTCAAAAAGGCTGTTTCATTGACCCAGAAAAGCAGAAAAACTCATTGTCTCTCATGACGCTCTGTGTGAAAACAGGACTGGTTTGTCCAGATGGTAACTTTATCTTGTGTTTGTTTTAGGAGATGATATGCAGTCACTCCTTTACCACTTTCTGGATGACTGGCTCTTCAAATTCAGCGCTGATATCTTCTTCATCCCACGGGTAACATACGCACATTAAGCTTACATCCTCTAGAAGTTTCCATGTTCCCCAACAAGCACACCTTTTCCTGTTTTTCAGGAGGTGAAGGTTTTACACATTGACAGAATGCACTACAAAATCCGCTCAATAGGGTGAGTGGAGACTCTGAGTAATAATACATGGCTCATAAGGGTGCTGAAAATCATTGAAAATGCTTACATTTTATCTTAAAGGACACCTATGATGAAAAACATAATCTGTAAACTGTTTAGACAGATCTGTGTGTAGGTATAGTGTGTCCACAGTCTTACTGGGGTGATATAAACACAATAAGTCTCTTTTTTTATTTCCTGACGTTAAAATAGGATCTTAATCCCTTCCATTTTGAGCTCGACCACAACGTGACGTAGGAGTGCGGTTTCCCCACCTACTGAATTGATTGACAGCTGCGTATTAACATGTCTCTGTAGTAATGCATATAATCCAAGCGGCAACCCCTCGCGAAGCCAATACGGAAGCAACTAAAACTGCAATTCATCGACTTGCCTTTGGGGACTGGCTCCAGGAAGTCCAGATGTTCTTTGACTGCAATCGGTAAATTTTACAGCTGATAAAAACATGTTTACAGCCTGGTACAAAAGATGGTTTTATTTCATATAGCTAATATTACCCTTCATGACAACTGTGAGGGGGTAACTTTTTTATAACTCATCCATTTCATTTATATTACGTTTTTATAACATCTGCATAATTAAGGGCGTGGTCACTTGAGTGACAGCTAGGTCTCGCTTCTCGCTGTCTTGTCACCTCAGCTGATTAGCCGCTGAACTCTGCATATTCTTCATATTTTTGTTTTGTTTTATGTGGCTTTACACAGTCAGTTGCCTTTTGGGATTATATCCTACAATTATCTGATGATATTGCATGCTGTATGCACTTATTTGTGCTCACAAGCCACTCAAGTTTCCTCAATTTCCCAGGTGAGTGAATTTATATACTTATTTACTCATTTACTCTATAAATGTGTTTGTTTTATTTAAGATCATTTATCATTTATATATTTCCTTAGACCTGTAATGCACAATCTGACAGCTTAATTAGCTGGAGGCTCTAGAACAGTCATCTGAAATGTTGTCATACAGTTTTATGCCTTTGATTTCATAAATAGCTTTCCATTTACTAACACAGACTATATTTTAAGTGTATGGAAGTAATTTTCGCTTTTCTCCTATTAAAAAAATGTTGTAAGAACAATGTTTAGTGGCTCAATGTGTTACAACAGTGTTTTTAAAAGACTAAACACTTTACTTGTAGTGTACAACCAAGCACATGCGATCAAAACACAAACGAGTCGCAGGTAATAAAGTATTAAGCATTTCTCCCAAAGAAAAGCCTGTCTGAGCAAAATGCTAGCATGTGTCTTTAGCCCCGCTCAGGCTACGCCTCTTTGCCCTTGTTTGGTATCCCCCCGGTGGGTGCGATGATGCACAAACAAAATGGCGATGGTTGGCCACTAGAAACCAGAAACCTATGGGTGACATCACGGATATGTCCATAAATTTTACAGTCTATGATATAATCATATCAACAAGACAGGATGTGCGCAAAGCATCTGAGATTAAAAGATCTGTTCAGTTTGCTGTAAAGCCTGATTTGTACTTTCACATGGCTCCGATGTGCGCGCACCTCCTGAAATGGACAACGCTTTTATACTTGATGCATTCGCGGTTGTGATATTCTTTAAAAGAAGAAACCCCAGTGTAAAATCAGACGCATAAACATAGAAGTAGGAAGTTTCCGGAACTAGATCATATCATTAATATTGTTCAAGATTTTTAAATGAATTATTTTTTATAAATTATTTTAATGATTATAAGCATTTTTATAACCATTCAAGATTTTCTAAATCAAACTTTGATGCATCACTTGCTTTTATTCATGTCTCGGACAGTTCTAACTATTTAAGTTTATTAAAATATTAATGACAACAGAACATGGGTTGCTCTACAAATATATCTTTTTTTAATATGGAAAGAATAAGCCTTTATCACCAATAAAGCCCAGAAAAACAGGGAATCCTTATATTGTAAACTGATAGGTTCAAATATTATTTTCCAGTTATCAAAGAAATAATTTGTTACTTTTATTTTATTGTTTTATTTTTGTAACTATTAAATTAAAACCTATGAATGATGGAAAAACATATTCTGTATTATTAAAACCACCCGGGTCTCCACTTTTGCCATGGCCTCTCTTTGGTTTTAACAAACTGATCCCTCAAGTTTTTCTAAACTTTTTAACAAAAACTTTTCTCCTTTCCCACGGCTGTTGCAATTTCTAGCCAAGAATTATTGGTCATCTGCAGAGATGGCAAAAGTATACAAATCCTTTACTTAAGTAGAAGTACAGATACTCATGTTTAAAACGACTCTGGTAAAAGTAGAAGTACTGACTCCACTTTGTACTTAAGTAAAAGTAAAGAAGTACAGCCTCAAAAATGTACAAAAGTAAAAAAGTAAAAAGTACCCGTTTCAACCACAGTCCAAAGACATGTGGTGTATAATAGGTAACTAAATTGACAGTAATGTATTAGTGTGTGTGTGAATATGAGTGTGTATAGATGTCTCCCAGTACTGGGTTGCAGCTGGAAGAGCATCCGCTGTGTAAAACATATGCTGGAATATATGGCGGTTAATTCCACAGTGATCCCCTAATAAATCAGGGACTAAACTGAAGGATAGTGAGTGAGAATAGTTAGTTAACCAGACCTCACATCCTAATGAAACATTAATCTAAAATAACTTATATTTCAATTTTTTATGTAAAATATTTGTTGCTAAATTTATGAAAGTAGCCAAGCAGCATCACACCCTGCAACATTGCTTAAAAAGTTGGCCCATGTATCATCATACTGACGCAAACTCACAGCGTTCAGCATGTAGTATTGTAAACTTCAGCTGACATTCATGTTCATACACTCTAGAAATAATTCTGTAGGCCTGTCTATCTTTATAAATAATGTCTTGCATTTTACACTAAATTCTGTCCAAAATATATAGAGTTTTTTCTTTTGCTAAAATAAATACTTATCAAATTTGACAGCAATCTATTAATATTATTATTATTATTTGCATTACGCTAAAACTGCTAATTCTTTTCAAAGAGCAGCTCTCATACAATACCCGTTATTTCACTGTTTTATTTTCAGGGTATTGTGGTTATTTTATTTAATGGATAAACATTAATTCTGTTATGGTTTTTCTAAGTCACTTTAGTCCATTTCTCAGATCAGATCAGAAATAAAAAATCAATAAAAACTGAAAAACATCATAAATTCTGTATTGGGAAATCTGAACTTATCAGAAATAAAGGAAACAAATCGCAATGCATAACGTTTTTATTAAGTTTTTGATTGTTTTAGTACTAAGTGTACAAATCTTCACAAAAAGCACTATTTTTCGCAGTATTAGTTCGAAAGACAAAAGGCTTAAGCATTTAAACAGCATGTTTTTCAACTGGAATGTGTCTCTCTTGTTTACCTGTGATCTGATCGAGCAAACAGGACAGCATCAGTCATGTTAAATTCGCTGTCACCCTCTGTCTCATCTGTCATCCTTGCCTTTCTCATAGTAAGGCAAGGCAAGGCAAGGCAAGGCAAGGCAAGTTTATTTATATAGCACATTTTATACACGGTGGCAATTCAAAGTGCTTTACATAAACAGGAATAAAAAAGACAAGTGTAAGAAAAAAATAAAAACAGATAATAAAAAAAACAGATAAAAGCAGATAAAATATGTTAAAACAGGTAGTAAAAGAATGGAAAAGAAGAGAAAAACATAGTAGTGCGATCTGTCGGACATAGCACAGTGCTCATTCAGTAAAGGCACAGCTAAACAGAAGTGTTTTCAGTCTTGATTTGAATGTGCCTAATGTTGGAGCACATCTGATCATTTCTAGAAGCTGATTCCAGCAGCGAGGGGCATAGTAGCTGAAGGCTGATTCACCCTGCTTTGACTGAACTCTTGGAATTTCTAGTTTATATGATCCTAGAGATCTGAGTGTTCTATTAGGTTTGTATTCAGTGAGCATATCTGTTATGTATTAAGGTCCTAGACCATTTAGTGATTTATAGACAAGTAATAATACCTTAAAATCTATTCTGAATGTAACTGGGAGCCAGTGTAAAGACCTGAGGACAGGTGTGATGTGCTCTGATTTCCTGATTCTGGACAAAATCCTGGCCGCAGCGTTCTGGATGAGCTGCAACTGTCTGACTGTCTTTTTGGGAAGGCCGGTGAGGAGGCTGTTACAGTAATCCACCCTGCTGCTGATAAAAGCATCAACAAGTTTCTCCAAGTCTTCATTGGAAACAAAGCATCTAATTCTTGCAATGTTTTTGAGATGATAGTATGCTGATTTACTAACTGCTTTGACAAGACTATTAAAACTCAGATCTGACTCCAGAGTTACACCAAGGTTTTTAACCGTATTTGTTGTTGTTTGACCTTTAGAGCCAAGGTACACATTCACCTTGAGAACCTCATCTCTGTAATCTAGCCCAGGTGGTGCGCGATAGTCTTGGTTGAAAAAGTGAAACATGAAACATAGAACCATGAAACATAAGTTTGATCGCATGAAAAAAGCGTTCATATTGTGCAATGACAAGAAATAGTATAGATTGCGCCACCAGACACATGAAAATGAAAGTAACGACCATGGTTTAAAAAAAAAAAGTAAGAAGTAGAAAGTACAGATATTTGTGTAAAAATTTAGGAAAAAGTAAAAAGTTGCCAAAAAAGTACCACAGTACCACAAAAATCTACCTAAGTACAGTAACGAAGTATTTGTACTTCGTTACTTTCTATCTCTGCTCATCTGGTTCTCCCTATGATCGAAGTATTTGTACTTCGTTACTTCCTATCTCTGGTCATCTGGTTCTCCCTATGATCACGCATGGATGGATCATAAAGATGTCTGTACAGGCGTACCTATTTTAAACAAAGTCTCTTCAAGATAATTCATATTCAACTGAAATCAAGTGCCCTATCATACACCCGGCTCAATGCAGCGCATGGCGCGACGCAAATGTTGTTTGCTAGTTTTAGCTTGACGCAAGGGTCGTTTTGACGCTTTGCACCACGCTGTATAAATAGCAAATGCATTTGCGCTCATATGTGCGCCCATAGGCGTTCTGGTCTAAAAAAGGAGGTGTGTTGAGGAGCATTGCTGTCGCATTGAATTTAGAAATAAATCTTTGTGCTTAACAAACTAAATGAATTATGTAGGCTAATGGATGTCTGTGTGTACAAAACCTTTCCTTATCCACGGAAGAGAGTGAAAGTGAAAGTAAAAAATGAGGAGGCTCATTCTCTCGCGCTGTAAATGCTCTTTTTAACTGTTTTCTCGCTAGTGAAGCGCTCAGTTATTCCACTTACAAAGTCCACCATGTAAATAGCTTATGCGCTATGGTGCGACGCAACTGACTCTTATAGGGAATGGGAGATGAGACTCTGATTGGTTTATTCTCAAAACACACCCATAACTCATTAAGAGAATAAGCTCAACCCTGTTAGACCGTGCGCCGCAGCAACTTTCCATCCTTAAAATAGCAAACCTGGATTCTGACACGCCCTTAATGCTTTTATACAGCAGTGGATATTAATGTGTATTCTCTGTGTGTGTGTGTGTGTGTGCGCACGTGAACTTTGTAACAACATTGTGTGTGACTCATCATTGCAAAAAGGCTTGAATTAACTCCACAACAAACACAAAAGACTTATTATTAATATTTTTCACAGGGAGACTTTACATTTTTGGGTCAATCATCCCTTTGAATTTGACTTTATCAAAGGGTGTAAGAACCATGTAATAAAATATGGCACTAGAACTCCACCGACGGTCCAAAAACAGCAGTATGATTTTCAGTACACCAGCTCTTTGTGTGTGAAATAAAAATGAACAGTTGTTAAGTAATCTGCATTGCAAGACATTTAAGTCATATGATGATTCATATTGAGCTGAAAACAAATTACAGATCTTCATAATCGATTAAATGACAGTAACCGTGAAAGTCGGCTGAGTCATTTTTTTTTCTGGGAAAACTTTCTCTGGGTTTTTTACCCTGAAATGAATTGAGAAAGTGGACTAGTCTCTGACAGAATAAGGACAACAGTTGTTTTTATACTTGTAAACTGCTCAGTCACTGTAATAAAACAATAATCACCATTGTTGTGTTGTAGTAAACAGATGATCTGTTCATACAGACAATGGCCGACTGTTTTCTGATACGCCTGTCATGAGAGATGATTATACCTTTAAACAATAGACAATAGAAGCAATCAAATCTAACAAAGGAGCATTTATGTATAAAAATGATAAGGGATTTAATTTCATGTCTGCCAAAGGATAAACACTTAAAAGTCTTTTTTAATTTTTAAGCGGGATTTTTTTACTTATAATTCTGAGGTTTGGTGGCACGGTGGCTCAGTGGTTAGCACTGTCACCTCACTGCAAGAAGGCCGCTGGTTCAAGTCCCGGCTGCGTCAGTTGGCATTTCTGTGTGGATTTTGCATGTTCTTCCTGTGTTGGCGTGTGTTTTCTCCGGGTGCTCCGGTTTCCCCCACAAGTCTAAAGACATGCGCTATAGGTGAATTTGGTAAACAAAATTGGGCGTAGTGTAAGAGTGTGCGCATGTGAGAGTGTATTGGTGTTTCTCAGTACTGGGTTGCAGCTGGAAGGGCATCTGCTGCGTAAAACATATGCTGGAATAGTTGGTGGTTCATTCCTCTGTGGCAACCCCTGACAAATAAGGGACTAAGCCGAAGGAAAATGAATGAATTCTGAGGTTTTTTCCTAATAAAATCTGATACACAGATATTTTTGCAAGAGAACAAAAATTATTGCAAGATACAAACCTACAATTCAGAATTGTGAGATATTTATACTGTATACTCAACGTTTTGTGAAATACTTTTTTTTTTTCTCACAATTCAATTTCTATTTTATTTTTCTTCACATTTCTCCCTCAGAATGATGAGTTTATAAATTGAAATTGTAAAATGCAAAGTCACAAAAATCTTAATTGTGATATGTACAGTTGAAAGCAATATTTTGGGGGATTTCATTTTATGGAAGACCATTTCTGCCAAAAGAAAACACTTAAAAGAGATTTTAAAACTTAGAATTCTGTTGTGTTTTTTTTT
>CAIGQZ010001236.1:3147212-3160396 GCA_903798205.1 Danio tinwini
AACTATGCAGGACACTGGCCCTCCAGGATCATGTTTGCACATCCCTGGGTTAGATGGTAAACTGTCATTTGAAACTCATATAAATGGATTGCTCAAAAAGGTTAAAGCCTGTATTGGCTTTCTTTACAGAAACAAATCTTCCTTTATGCACCCCTTCAAAGCAGCATTTGGTCAAATGAACAACATTACCAATTCTGGATTATGGGGATTTAATTTACAGATCAGCTTCAAAAACTCTCCTTCACAAACTGGATGTTTTTTTTTTTTTTTTACCATGCAGCAATTCGTTTTGTTACTGGTGCGTCATTTAATACTCCTCAGTCAACTGTATCCTTTATTGAATTGGCCTTCTCTTCAATTACATCGCCGAATTCATTGGTTTCTGTTCATTTACAAAACTCTAATTAGGAGAACTCCACTATATTTAGTCACTTCTTAACATTCAGGAAACACGTTGAAATCTGCGCTCTAGTAGTTTTATTAACGTTTGTACACCCAAAGTTCGCACTTCCTTTGGTGGCTACTCTTTTCAGTTTTCTGCTGCTGATGCTTGGAGTCATCTGCAGCAGACCTTAGAGCTCAAAAATGCAATCCAGTCAATAGTACAAGATCACTGTGCTTGTTTTTAGTTTGTTCTTGGTTTTATATGTTATTATTTGCATTTGTGAAAATGTATTGTGGGTTTTGTATTGTGTCCCTGTCTGCTTTTTATGTTGCATCTTGGCCAGGTCGTCATTGTGAATGAGAACTGGTTCTCAATTGACTTACCTGGTTAAATAAAGGTTATTATTATCTTTGCCATGATGACTATTGCGACTTCCTGATTCCTCCTTAGGGAGGCAGTGAGGGTCTGCCCACGTGACCAAAACATAATATGTCATTGTAAAACCTAAACTAATTGGTATACAAATAAACATTATTAAATGAAAAGTTATATGGCTCCTATAATGACAGTACATAATATTATATTAGATATTTTTCAAGATACTAGTATTCAGCTTAAAGTGACATTTTAAGGCTTAACTAGGTTAATTAGGGGAAGTTATGGTAATGAGGCAAGTCACTCTATAACAGTGGTTTGTTCTGTAGACAACTGAAACAAATATTTCTTAAAGGGGCTAATAATATTGACCTTAAATGGTTTAACAAAATTAAATCTGCTTTTATTCTACACTGTACAAAAAAAATCTGTAACTTTACGGTTTAAGGAAAAGTTTAAGGAAATTTCTGCAATTTAATGTCTGTTATTTTACTGTAAATTTTTATAATTATCAGCCGTTATTTTACTTTTTTCTGGCACCCCAGCTGCTGGAAATAAACCAAAAAATTACGGATTTTTGTTTTACAGTTTAACCAAAATAAAACAAGTAAGACTTTCTCCAGAAGAAAAAATATTATAGGAAATACTGTGAAAAATTCCTTGCTCTGTTAAACATCATTTGGGAAATATTTAAAAAAGAAAGCAAAATTCACAGGAGGGCGAATAATTCTGACTTCAACGCTCTGAATTGTCTGAACCAAATAATTCAAGTCTTACTTTCTATGTAAACCTAATATATACTAAACCACATTGCACTCTCAGAAATAAAGGTACGCAAGCTGTCCCTGGGATGGAACCTTTTCAAAAGGTACAAATTTGTACCTACAAGGTTTTTACTACCTTAAGGGTACATATTAGTACCTAACAAAAACAAAAATGTTCCTCTTAAAATTTTCAGTTACTAATGTATACTTTTGAGGTACCAATATGGACCCTTCAAGTACAAATTTGTACCTTCAATTTGTATTGAATCCCCTCGAGCTGGGATTCGAACTCGGGACTCCCTGACGTGCTAACCACTAGGCTATTGCACTGACCTGGACATATTAATATATGTCTGTCAATAAATTTGGTGGGCATCGAAACTGCACTCCTACGTCACGTTGCGGTGGGCCTCAAAATGGGGAGGATTTGGATCCTATTTTAACATCAGGAAATAAAAAAAGAGATTTATATCACTCCAATATGACTGTGGACACACTATACCTACACACTATATAGCTTCCAAAAGTAGATTTTAATCATGGGTGCCCTTTAAATGTGTCATAAGTATACAAACTTATCCTTTTCAACATAATAAGCAATAAAAAATTAAATATATGCACAGCAGTCTATCCACGTCATTGTCCTCACCCTATGTGGTCTGTAAATACTTGTTGTTTTTGAATTTAAGCTTTTTAGTGCGCCCTGTTGAAGCTGAATGCTATTGAAATGTGTCATGATTGTTTATTGTGTAACTCCGGTCTTTGTGTTTTTTTTTTATAGTTGGGGTGAAGAATTCAGCATAAATAAGCACCCACAGGTTTGTTCTCCATCTTGTGTGCTGTTGCCAATTCTAAAGCAGTGTCTGAAATTGAGAAACATTTGTAGTTTATTTGCTTTACATGCTCTGAACCGCATCGAGTTAAACAGTAGCTATGCACTGGGAATGTGGTGAAGTGCTATACCATGGCATTACCCACCCAAGACATCTTCTGTAATTTACAAAACACATCCTGAACAGAAGCGATAAAATGACCACAGACTACAATAAATGCCCTAGATGGAGTTATTATGCATTTATCAAATATTATACTGTAGAACTGTGTCTGGTCCAGTCAAAAATACATTTCTACTATCATTACACATACAGTTACAGTCAGAATTATTAGCCCCCCGGTTTATTTTTTTTCCCCATTTTCTGTTTAACGGAGATAATATTTTTTCAACACATTTCTAAACATAATAGTTTTAATAACTGATTTCTAATAACTGATTTATTTTATCTTTGCCATGCTGACAGTAAACAATATTTTACTAGATATTTTTCAAGATACTAGTATTCAGCTTAAAGTGCCATTTAAAGGCTTAACTACACTCAGAAATAAAGGTACAAGGGCTGTCACTGGGATGGTACCTTTTCGAAAGTTACATATTTGTACCTAAAGGGTATATATTGGTACCTCAAAGGTATATATTAGTACCTAAAAATTTTTGTACTTCTTAGGTACTAATATCTAACCTTGAGGTTTAATAATGACCCTTTAATTACAAATATGTACCTTTCAATAAGGTACCACCCCAGTGACAGCTCTTGTACCTTTATTTCTTAGAGTGTAGGTTAATTAGGCAAGCCATTGTGTAACGATGGTTTGTTCTGTAGACAACCTAAAAACAAATATTGCTTAAGGGGGCTAATAATACTGACTTTAAATAGTTTTTTTTTTTTTCTAGCCGAAATAAAACAAATAAGACTTTCTCAAGAAGAAAAACCATTATAGGAAATACTGTGAAAAATTCCTCGCTTTGTTAAACATCATTTAGGAAATATTTGTAAAAGAAAATTCATAGGAGGGTGAATAATTTAGACTTTAGCTGTATTTCAATATCTAATTATGTAATGCTGGAATTATTTCCCTTCTTTGTTTTTTCTTTCTTTCTTTTTTCTTTACTCCTGCTTTCATGTACACAATGTTGTTATCGTAAAATACCCTCACCTGCCACTTTATTAGGTACATCTATCCAACTGCTTGTTAACGCAAATTTCTAATCAGCCAATCACATGGCAGCAACTCAGTGCATTTAGGCATGTAGACATGGTCAAGACGATCTGCTGCAGTTCAAACCGAGCATCAGAATGGGGAAGAAAATGACTTTGAACGTGGCATGGTTGTTGGCGCCAGACGGGCTGGTGTGAGTATTTCAGAAACTGCTGATCTACTGGGATTTTCATGCACAGCCATCTCTAGGGTTTACAGAGAATAATCTGAAAAAGAGAAAATATCCAGTGAGCGGCAGTTCTGTGGGTTTAAATGCCTTGTTGATGCCAGAGGTCAGAGGAGAATGGCCAGACTGGTTCCAGCGAATAGAAAGACAACAGTAACTCAAATAACCACTCGTTACAACCGAGGTCTGCAGAAGAGCATCTCTGAACGCACAACACGTCCAAGCTTGAGACGGATGGAATACAGCAGCAGAAGACCACACCGGGTGCCACTCCTGTCAGCTAAGAACAGGAAACTGAGGCTACAATTCTCACAGGCTCACCCAAAATTGGACAGTAGCAGATTGGAAAAAACATTGCTCTGTTGAGTCTCAATTTCTGCTGCAACATTTGGACTGTAGGGTCAGAATTTGACATCAACAACATGAAAGCACGGATCCATCCTGCATTGTATCAACAGTTCAGGCTGGTGGTGGTGTAGTAGTGTGGGGGATATTTTCTTGGCACACTTTGGGCCCATTATGGCCCGTTTCCACTGAGTGGTAGGGTACAGTTTGGTTCGGAACCGTATCATACCACTTTTTCTGCACTTTTTCGAAAGGGTACCAAATGTGGAGCTACACGCGCAGCTGAACGCTGATTAGTTACAGAGCGATGTCATGAGCTTGTGGAGCTAGCCAGAATAAAAAACAAAGCAGCCGCCATGTTTTAAATACAGCTGAGACATTATATCGTACTACTATATGCATATAATAACAAGCCATGGATGACCCGAGCTTAAACAAACCTTGTCAATGTCTTGATGAACAGCCACAAAGCCAAGAAGAACAAAATCTGCCGTGTCCTGTTGTTGTATAAAAGTGCGAGCTCGCGATTGCGTCTATATTTGATATAAAGAACTTCTTGAGCTGATGATAATGTGTGTGTGATTATTGAAGTGTCTTCGACATCTGATTCTTTCAGAAAAGAAAAGGACAAACACGAGAGTGAAGTGCGAACAAACAAAGAAGAAGCTCGACAAAACACATGCAGGAGCGAATTGTTTCAGCAACCTGAGTCATGAACAAACTGCCATGTTTATCATCACCTTTTGTACTATTATGAACTAGGAATGACAGAATTACTCTCTAACAGAGGCTACATGTGCTGGTGAAGATTACAGACACAGATGAGAGGTTTGCACTGACTGTGGGCTATGTTGTGTGTTGTTTTTGAACTCAAAAAAGGACTAAATGTATGCTGTGTGTAGTTTTTCTGCCATTAGTAACATATCGGAGACTGTAAGGGTCTGTATGTGTTTAAATATGTTCAATTATTTATTTATTTTATATAATCGCAGTTACAGTAGGCTATTTCACACTATCATAGATCTGCAGTTATAATCAAATTATGTTCATAGAAAGGTTAATAATGAACATTTATACAAAGTATTTATGTATAAAGCATCTGTTTTGTGAGAAGTGCTTCTCATATGATATGTGAACGACTTGTACACCTTTACTGTAAACATTTATTCGAGCGAGAATGACGTTGACTGAAACTTTCTGTTGTACACCACGCCCACCAAAAGGGTACCCTTGGTAGTGAAAATGCAAGCCTGATAAAGGTGATCCGTACCGTACCGTGCTGTACCACTCAGTGGAAACGAGGCATTTGAGCATCGTGTCAATGCCACAGCCTACCTGAGTATTGTTGCTGACCATGTCCATCCCTTTATGACCACAGTGTACTCATCTTCTGATGGCTACTTCCAGCAGGATAATGCACAGTGTCATAAAGTGCAAATTATCTCAGACTGGTTTCTTGAACATGAAAATGAGTTCACTGTACTCAAATGGCCTCCACAGTCACCAGAACTCAATCCAACAGGGCACCTTTGGGATGTGGTGGAATGGGAGATCTGCATTATGGATGTTCTGCCAACAAATCTGCAGCAACTGCGTGATGCTCTCATGTCATTATGGACCAAAATCTCAGGAATATTTCCAGTACCTTGTTGAATCTATGCCACAAAGGATTTCTGAAGACAAAAGGGGGTCCAACTAGTAAGGTGTACCTAATAAAGTGGCCGGTCAGTGTATATTGCAAAATAAAAATGTATCACAGTTACCTTTTTTTCAATATCATGCAGCCCTAGCACCTTTTAAGTCCTGTACTGTTATTTTGTCTGGAAAACTTTCATAATTATAAATGTCTTTTCTGTAAGGACAGTTTTTAAAGTCATCTGCAAACCATGTTCTGCTAGATTAATAACCTGCATGCATTCTGAAATGAAAACATCTGGCGCACATCTTTATAGATGTTCAGCCAAAGCACAGAGATTTAGGAAGTGCATGCAAACAAGAACTGCAATCATTCATTTGAGCAGATCGTTTTAGTCAGAAATTATATCAGCTGTGAATATTAGACTAAAGCTGTTTATTAAAGCTGCACCATTTTTAGTCATGCACCTTTTTTCCCTATAAACACTGCAGTTCCATTCAGTGCCCAAATCTCCTGTTTTTTATACACAGACAGCAGACTGCAGAGATTTTAAAGCTTTTATTGTTTTGCTTTAAAGGGTACAGAAGTCAAAGCCATCACCTACTCTGCAATGCAAATTCATGAGATAGAACAGCCAGAGATCTTCGTTATCATCGACATTTGAACAAATAATAATTAAAAAAATAAATGAAATACCTCGTAACCTAACATGACAAGTTTCTAGCTTTTAGAAATGCACATTTTTGGAAACTACTGTTATACTGTGTGGCTAAAATGCTATAATTTTGACAGATTTTCAACATTAAAATTCAAATGCTTTTATTTTCTGATTTAGAAACTCATCTATACAAAATAAATACTTTTGATGCAGAATAATATTTGATTGAAATCAGCTTTGGTCTTGATTTTGCAATTTTAATTATGATTTTTTTTATAATAATTTGTGTTGATTGAAAAATACTATGAAACATTAAAGAAATTAAATATAAAAGCAGTTAAAGGTTTATTGAAATGCTTTCATTTTTTGATAGAAACTCATTTATACAAAAAGCAATATATTGTTGATGCGGAATAATGTTTCATTTAAATCAGCTTTGGTCTTGATTTTGCAATTTTAATTATAATTTTTTTGAATAATTTGTGTTGATTAAAGTTTTATTCTTTTCTGCTCATTAAGGCTGTGTTTATTAAACATGATTTATTTAAATCATTATTTTTTTATTTAAATATCATTTAAAATGAAAAATAAAATGTAAAATTAAAAATTTCCACCATCTTACATGTCACACGATCCTTCATGAATCAATGAGTTCATTATTTATAATAACTTTTTATTATGATGAAATTACTGTAAAATTACTGTAATTACTGTAAAAGCTAAATGCTGATTTAGCTTTGATGTTAAATCACTTTTCACACTATTATCTATTTCACAATATTATTTTCACTTTCGTCAATTGGTAAAGTTTGTTCCTTATCACTGGCTTGCTTGGTTTGGGACTTGTGGAGCTGCGCATCGATGGATTTGCTCTTCAGTGTTTGGCCTTTCAGCAGTAAAAATTCAACTACACTGAACTGAACTAAACTGAACTTCAACTCTGTAAACTGAACTGACAGTTTCAATCTACTGGAGCTTTTATGTTAAGCTGCTTTGACAATCTACATTGTATAAGTGCTTTAGAAATAAAGATGAATTGAATTGAATATTAGTTATTGTGTTTTTTTCATACACTCAAAATTCATTTCCCCTTTGGCTTAGTCTCTATTTTAGAGGTTACCACAGCGGAATGAACCGCCAACTATTCCAGTATATGTTTTACGCAGCGGATACCCAGTACCGGGAAACACCCATAAACACATACACTACGGCCAATTTAGTTTATTCAACTCACCTATAGTGCATGTGTTTTCGACTGTGGGGGAAATCGGAGCACCCGGAGGAAACCCACACCAACACAGGGAAAACATGCAAACTCTACACAGAAATGCCAACCGGCCCAGCCGGGACTCAAACTCCTTACTTAAAATCAGTGGAAACAACAGCTTTCATACGTTTTTCGGGGACAACTTAATTTTGTACAATCGAGTAGATTAACATAATCAATTTGTGTTGGGAAACCTTGAAGCATTTGTGTGGAGCGTTTTTTTACAGTGTGTTGCTGAGCAGAAGTTGTACCGAATGTTAATGTTTCCAAACTTTTGAGCAGTGCTGTTTCTATATCACATGTAAATGTTAATGCTACAGTTAAAGTAAACAACCCAGGCTCATTCTGAATACGTACCTCTATCTACATTTCTGGAGAGTGCCAAATACGTCCCAGGAGCTACGTTTTTTTTTTCTTGCAGTTTTTGCCACTGTGTATGCTTTTTCAGATCTCAAATTTCTGCCTTTCTCGCATAAATCCACCAGAGGCCGCTGTCCACTGACTGACCAATCAATTGACCTGCCCTCCTCCTTCCCTAAACCCAAGCGACAGTGTTTTCTAAAGCAGTGATTGACCCGCCTACCCACTTCCCTAAACCCAATCGACAGTGTTTTCAAAAGCAATCTAAAGCAAATTATTTACTTGTTTATTTTATTTTTTTGGCTTTTCTTTTTTTTTTGTCCTGCCTGCTTTCTGGAATCGTTCTTCACCGCACTCAAACCCTCGTCGTCGCTGTCAACTACAGATCTGTTCACCAGATTTCTCGCGGCAAGGGAATAAATTTCCAAATAAAATGCGGTAGCAGTCTGTAACTCTGGTGTAATTTGAATGTCTATTTAATATAGCGTTCCTGAGTCGCGACGTCATTTCGGAACAGCATATCTGTGATTTCCTCATTCTTATTGAGCACCGGAACATTTAGCCTACAATCCTTGTCCAACATACACTTTTATCTGTTATCTTCCTCTTTCGGTAGTACCCAATTTAAGCATGAGATTTTGGAAACCAGATTTAAATTTAACAGAAACAGTCGGGCAGAAAAATATTTTAAGCGGACAGCGGGTGAACAAAGACTGAATATACGGCGGGAGAAGTTGGGTGCTGAATAAAACTAGGCGGGAGCAAGACTAAATAATTAGTCCCAGCAGACGTCTACTGTCAACACCAGGGCACAAGTCTGTCGACATACATGCTGAACCACTGAAGAAACTGATAACCACGGAAAAGCGGTCCATATGGAGATAAGCGGCGCCCTATAGTGTTTTAAAGATGAAATGCAGCCATATGTACCTCTGGCTACATAATTCGCAAACTCCAGAAATGTAGGAGCACGTTTTCAGAATGAGCCAATGTTGCAAGTAAACCTCTTCAGTCAATCTGTGCATAATAAAATCCTTCAAGCATCCACAGTCATAAAATGCTCACGTGTTCTCTTTTTACACACACACACACACACACGAATGATCATTTATATGGTCACTAATGCTTTGATGTTTAACCATCTTACATGTAAAATTAAAGCTGAAATGTGTAGTTTCTATGCTGCCAAACAATAATATCTACAGGTAATAATGATTGATAGTAAATATATAACTAATAGTGTTATTTGACACTATTTATGGTGCAAAATATGGTTGGATATATCATTTTAAATGCATTCAAAAGCAGCTTTCAGGTGCCATTAACGCATCTTGTGTCTAAAAATGTGAAATACAGCAATGATATTAACGAAATCGCAGCATAGAGCACGAGGGTAAACAAAAGCTCACAAAGTTGGCCCCGCCTCCGCATTCTTCTGATTGGTCCACTGCTTTGGCACTGATATTGATGAGTGGCTGCATGTAAAAGTTGAAGTTCTTTTAACTTGACACTGCATTTAAAAAATGTGGCAATTGTGTGCGCCTTTTGTAAAGACGCTATCATATGGAGCCATTCACACAGAACATGAGTTGCATCCCAAATGGCACACTGTACACGACTTTACACCCATTTTTGATGTTTTATGATTCTAGATATTTTAATGTTTTATCTATTTTGAATGTTTGATTGTTAATCAAACCTCTTTTTATATCTATTTTTGTTTAAAGTGCTTTGAAAATTAAGCGTTAAAGGCGCTATATAAAAATTATTATTATTATTATTGATTGATTTTACTACTACTAGTCTACTACTGCTGACTTTGATACTGCTGGACCCGATTTTTCAAAAGGTTTAATCCGGACAAATTTGATCTTTTTTTTTCGATCCATGATCACGTAATCCAGCTTACTTTTTGAGCCAGTTTTTCAAAGCAACATCGGATTGGATCAATCTGATCCAGATAGGAACTTTTCAGGATCACTAAATCTGGATAACCAGTCGTCAAACAGGATAGGAAATCCCAATGTAGAACTATAGATATTTAAAAGAGCAACGAGTAGAATAGCCAGTGTGAGGTCAATATAACTTTATTTTTATTTAAAATGAAAAAAAAAACTAAAAATAATTTTAAATATAGATGTATTGAATTAAAAAAAGACTTAATGCCAAAAACTCCACAATAGTTTCAGACTTCCTCATCTAATGTGGAGAGACCAGCTTGTCTGAGCGTAACCTTTAGAAGGCGGATCTCAAGTCCGGCCTTGGTTTGCTTGTTGAAAGTTATTTCAAAAATCAGTGATGGCCATTCTTTGCATTTTTTGGTTATTCTGTTATCATTGCATGCATCACTAATAAATATTCTAAAAACAAAAATATTTTTACATTGTGATGAGTATATATATTTTTTTATTAGTGACAGAATGAAATTTATTGTTTTTGGTCAATTTTGACAGCTGTTTGGGGGATTATTTTATGACGCCAAACTCTTTCTACTTTGCTGTAGGCCTATACAGAATGTAATAGGGGATGAGGAATGGAAAAGTATTTTGTCAAACACTGGTAAATACATAAGAGAGGCGAGAGGACAATTTACTCAGTATAAAATTGTACACAGGTTTTACTTCAGACCTGTCCGACTCAGTTGAATGGGTTTGGCAAATAATAATGTTTGTTGGAAATGTCAAAAAGAGAGAGGCACATTTATTCATTGTATTTGGGACTGTTCACTAGTTCAGCCTTTTTAGCACCAAACCCTAAATATTCTGAGTAAATGGCTTAAAACATCAATACCATTGTCACCAAGGTTATGCTTACTGGGAGATAGGAAACAGATGCCAAATATTACAAAAGGAGAGTTCACAGTCATCATGGTGGGGATCTCAGTGACAGCTAGAGTCATCTTAAAACACTGGAAAACTCCCAAAATTCTAGAGTTAAAAGAATGGGCCAATATAATGACTAAAACAGCTTCATATGAACGTCTACTTTGCAAATTACATAACAAGGACAAAGCAGAGGTCCCTGTAAGTATCCCAGTGTGGGAAGACTTTTGGTCTTATGTGACGATGTCTTGTAATACAATTTAAAATTACTCACCAGGTTCTCCTTTTAATAATATTGTACTTTTGTCCATAGTAACCACTGTGTACATTCTGGCTTTACATTTAGTAGGCCACAAGTGATCATTTGTAATATGTGTTTGTATTATCTTGTCTAAACCAGAAGAAAACAATAAAAATTATAAAATTATAAAAAAAAGTGACATTTAAAGGCTTAATTAGGTTAATTAGGCAGGTTAGGGTAATTAGGCATGTTATTGTATAATGATGGTTTGTTCTGTAGAGTATCGCAAAAAAATGAACTTAAAGGGGCTAAAAATTTTGACATTAAAATGGTTCATAAAAAATAAAACAATGCTTTTGTTCTAGCTGAAATACATATTTTCCAGAGGAAAAATATTATCAGACATACTGTGAAAATGTCCTTGCTCTGTTAAGCATCATTTGGGAAATATAAAAAAATAAATAAATAAATCAACAGGAGGTTAATAATTCTGACTTTAACTGTATCTGTATATATATATATATATATATATATATACACCTGGAATCTATACCTCGCATAAACAGTATTCAATTTCTGAAAAGTTTAGACACAAGCAATCTGTCTGGTGATGCTGTCTGAGCCTTACATCATAATTTTTTTATTATGCATGGTAATTCCGTATACCAAGTTAAAATATGGAGGAGGTTTGACGGTATCAAAATTTGGATACCACCCAAGCCTATCATACACCTTCAAAATGTTACCATCATAGCTTATTGTGTTCCCAGATGTGTAAGAAATAGGACAAAATAATCATTTATACCTCAAGCAATTAAGTTAATAAATTCCTCCTCTCTCAGTAGCAGTTGATGGCCAGTATACTGGATATTTATTTAGAGTAGGGGTTTCATGGTACACTGTAAACAAAAAATATATATCTTAATTTTACGGTTTATTTCTGGTAGCTGGGGTGCCGGAAAAAAGTAAAATAACGGCCATTAAATTATAGAAATTTACTGAAAAAATGGACATTAAATTATAAAAATTTCCTTACATTTAAATTTTTTGGTAAATTTCTGTAATTTAACAGCTGTTATTTTACGGTTTATTTCCAGCATCCCTGCTGCCGGAAATAAACCGTAAAATTACGGATTTTTTTTTACAGTGTACTTTAGGGTTTTAAATAATTTATTTATATAAATGCCATATGTGGAATTGTCAAATGTCTTTGTAAGTGTACGCTGCAAATGAAATCTCCCTACAGGAACAAATAAAGTTAATTAACTAACTTAAACACATGCTAATTTGTAGCTGTATTTACAAACTGCTTTAGAAATAATGAATGAACTATTTGCTATTGCTAAATAAATGATTCATAGTGTGTAGTTATTATAAAGTGTTCCCCTTTTTATCATATGCTGCTTTCCAGATGTTTTTCTACTTCGTAAGAGGAAGTAGAACGCTGCTAGAAGTCAGAAATCTGACCTGTAAACTCAGGGCTAGAGCTGAGAAAACAGAGCCACAGACCTCACACCACTTCACAGATGAATGCTAGTTCTGATTCAGCATAATATAATGCTTTGTTCCAGACACATTCAGACTTTGAAATTTCTCTCTTATGGCTTCACTGCTGAAATTCCCAAGTGTTCCAGTCAATCGCGCCTCAGAGTTGCCATGGTAGCACACAACATAATCGATGCATCTATGCTCGACCTTCAAGGTTTTATAACAGTAACGTGCACGAGCAGTTATCTAGATTATTTAAACTGAACTCAGATTAGTCAGATCAAATGATTTTCAACTTGCTGTTATGGAACCAATTTAAGCGTGGATGTTTAGTTTGGCTCATTGAAGTTAGGTTGACTTTAATCCCCGCTTTTGTAAGCGACTTTTATAAAACAGCCCCCAGGGGCTTCTGGTAGTAGCCAGAATAGCAAAGTCCACTAAAGGAGGTCGAGCCTTCTCATTTATGGCCCCAAACTCTGAAACTGGAAATTACAGGAGACTTCTGGTAAAAATGAGATTGTTGGCAGGTATGCACTATTTACTGATACACTATAGGGTTGTCAAAACAATTGTAATTTTGGATATTTGTCTAATTATATATTTGTCTAATTATATATATATA
>CAIGQZ010001236.1:3169188-3188597 GCA_903798205.1 Danio tinwini
TATTAACAGTTATTTTTTGTATTGTTAAATTTGTTGCAACTATAATTACCACAAATTACCAGTACTTTAGGGTTTAAAAATAATATTTTACTTACTATAAATGTGATATTAGTATAATATATTATATAGTATTTAATGTGGGAAATCATTAATAAAAAAGTTATTAGAAAATTAAGCAAATAAATACTATAAAATCGCTTGAGTACAATATAGTGTTTACATTAAATGAAAAAAATATTACATATAAAGATGTATTATTGCCTATAACATATTAACTTGCTATTATTTCCTTCATTATAAATGAATCCATTATGTACATTAAAACTGTCAAATGTAGATCATTCAGCAAGGCCAGCAATCAATTATCTGCTATACTGACTCTGTCAGATAATAATGACTGATCATCATCTATGATGACTGATAGAAAACTGATCAGTCTATTATATTGAGTGGCGATCGGAAACAACGCTCCCCATTTGCCCGCCTTGATCGCAATATTTGTGTAACAGTAAACACTATTGTTTATTGTGTACTATATATATATATATATATATATATATATTAATGACGATGTCCGAGAAGTGCATTAACAACATTGACATCCAGCGTAACCATATATGGTTTGCCTAGATTGTGTGTGCTGGATTGTGTGTGCCTGAAACGTGTGTGTTCTGCGGTTCTGCAGCTGGATATTATTGGTCCTTACTCCTTATTTGTGTCTAATACCCCAGTTTGTCATGGCGGCATGAATGAAATGTTCATTAGTTAAAGTAAAACTGCCAAACTGCAGTTAAAGTCAGGCATCCTGCTGATTTGATTCAGAAGGGCACTTTTTTTGTCAGACGGCTCACCGGTCAGGTATACATCCACGCTAAAATATCAAGGTGAAAGTCATCATAGCTTGCGTAGAATAGATCCAGCTCCCAACCCAACTTTGATATTTTTATAGCGATATTTTTTTTATCTCGCGATAAGAGTCTTGCGTTAATGCAGCACGGTAATGCCGATAACGGCCCATCACTAATTTAACTACAACTGTAAGAGAACATTTTGAATTTGGTACATACTTTCAGTAATCCTACTTTTTAATCCAGTTTATATGAGATAAGCTGCTGCTCTCGAGTAGGTTTGAGCTACCAGAACTGCTGCTATGTCAACAACTCTCAGAGGAGTTTTAAAGAGTGAAACTATCCTGAATCATATCAAATCGTCAATAACCAAATCCAGCTAAAGGAGTAATCCACGTACGAAGAACAGACCCAGGGATTCAGCTGTGTTTATAATGAATCAGCTTTTCTGAACAACTCGATTCAATGATTGATTGAAAAGGAACTTATTTATGCAAAAAACACTATTTATAAGAGGTTTAAACACAGTTCTGTGAAAAAAGTCTCTACTGGTTAAAATGAATTAATTCTATTTTTTATAATCACACTTGATAAAAACAGTCTGCAGAAACACTTTGATTGACATTCTCCCTTTGTACGTGTCATCAGAGGGGGAAAGCCCCGCCCATTAGTGATGATCTCTCCCTCATTAGCAGAGACAGCCCTGAGTGAGAAGCAGCCAGCCGCCATTAGAGTTTTGAGTCTGCCACATCTCATTAGAATTTAAAGCGACAGTGGCACAATTTGGATCAAAGCCTGAAAGGGTCAGTTTGGCTATAGGATATTTTGAGCTGAAACTTATACACAGTGTAGGGATATAAGAGACTTATTTTACATATTGTAAAAAGGGGCATAATAGGACCCCTTAAATAAATCCTCTTTTTAGCGAGGGATGTTCTGCCACGTACTGCTGAGACATTTTGCGTAATATCCTTGCCGTCTATCCAAGTTTTAGGAACAGCAAATAATAACTTGACTTCTAGTTGATCATTTGGTATCAGAAGTGGTTTTTATGAAAAGCAAAGGGCTCTAGATTACGCTTATTTTACAAAATAAAATATGATCATAGTGTAAAACTATGCTGTAGGATAACTCAATTCCAGATTAATTTTCCTCACAAAAAGACCAATAATGTTTTGTATTCATGCATCCTTGCTCAATGCCAGCATCTAGAATGATTTTGATTAGCCTTTTATGGTTAAAACAGAGCTTCCAACTTATGTTTTACAGTTTAATCAATCATTGTACGATTTGCTGAGCTTTTGTGCATGCCTCAAAATCCTGAAACCACAGGGCAAATATTCAAAAATGAATATTTGCTCACTATTTAGTCACCCTCAAGGTTTTAAACTTATGAGTTTTCTTCTGTTAGACACAAAGCGTCCTATCATATTATTTCAGAAAAAATATGCCAAAATTAAGTAAGTTTTTCCTTAAAACGAGCAAAATAATCTGCCAATGGGGTAAGCAAAATAATCTTGTTTTTCCTTTCGACATAAGATTATTTTGCTTACTCCGTTGGCAGATTATTATGCTTGTTTTAAGGAAAAACTCAATTTTGGCATATTGTTTCTTAAAACAAGACAATATGTTTTGCTTGTCTAGAAAATGCTTCTTGATTTAAGAATTTTTAGATATTTGGACTAGTAACAAGATAAAAAAAATCTAAGTAAGAAAATCATTTTTTGTAGTGTAACAAATGAAATTAAATATCTAGGCTAATGGATGTCTTTGGTGGAGTGTGTACAACACTGTTTCCTTATCAACAAAAGTAAAGGAGTAAAAAGTAAAGAGAAAGTAAAGAGGCTGAATGGAGGAGGCTCGTTCTTCATCCTCTTGCTGCAGACGCTCTGTTTAACCGTTTTCTCGCTAGTGAATAGTTCAATTTTTCCACTTACAAAGTCCGCCATGTAAATAGCAAATGCGCCATGGCATGACACAACTGACTCTTAAAGGGAATGGGAGATGAGACTCTGATTGGTTTAATGCACGTTATACTCAGAACACACCCATAATAACTCATTAAGAAAATAAGCACAACACGGTTAGTATTTTTCTGTTCTTAAAGTAGCAAAAGTGTATTCGAACACATCCTTAATGCTTTTGCAGCATGCGCTTTAGACTTTACGCCTAGATCATTAAAATAGAGCTCAAAGGATGATATTTTATAAGACTTTGTAAACTGATAACTATTGACATCCATAGTAGAAACAATGCAATGGAAGTCCAGCTTTCTTTAAAATACGTATATTCTTTTATGTTCAACAGATGAACGAAACACTGGTTTTAAATTGGAGTATGGCGAGGGTCTGGCTGCAGACTTGGTGCAGTGCAATCTGGGCTGCATCCAATGCTTTTTAATGCGCTCACCTAACCCCACCTCTAACCCTACCTGTCACAGTGATGTCACTCACTCCATTGAGTGCATTGTGTCTGACATTGCATCGCTGAGTGATGCAGTCTCAGCTTGCATCATAAAGGCTGCATCCAGATACTATTGGGTAAATGACAGAATTAAAAATTTTGAGTGAACTATCCTTTTAACCCAGGAGTCTCAAACTGCCAGGCCATTTACAGCTCGCCCTTCTCCTTCCTCCAGCCTGCAACTGACGTCCAAAATATAACGAGATTCGGCCCACCAAAACATATATTTTGAACCATACCTGCCAACACTCCCGTATTCCCAGGACTCTCCTGTATTTCAAACCCATCTCCCACCACCCTCCCGTATTGTTATTTCTCTAAAACTGTTAAACTCCAGTAATTTCACCACCCCACACTTCCTCAGCTTTTTGGTACAGTCTATAACAGCCCCGGATCACTGACTTTAGTATATCCTACCGCAGCGGCTGCCCTAAACCCGGTGCATAGTACAGACTTAGCTGTGTTATGCAGACACCTCACCCCTGTCACCTAGACATCCCCACTGCTCCACCCCGACCCCCCAGTCTCCCGGATTTTCAGAAACAAATGTTGGCAGAGATGTTTTAAGCCCCAATCATTGCTGTGCAGTCACATATAGCCACTTGTGGTTTTCACCAGCCACCTTGTGGAGGTTTAAAATACTGCGTTCTGATTACTTTTTACTTTCAGTTTTTTTCTCAGTGTATGTCAAGTGTTAAGCCGCCTTTCCACTGCACACGACAAACGACAGACCGGAAGTCATTCATTTCCAATGGAGAGTAGTCCGGGAGCTGCGTGGTGTTCCGATCATCTCCGTATGCGGAAATTCAGATCCGAAGCTGAGCTGTGTGGATATGTTGAAATATTTGAACTCCTGCAACTAGACCAGGGGTGGGCAAACTCTGTCCTGGAGGGCCGATGTCCTGCACAGTTTAGCTCTAACTCTAATCAAACACACCTGCTTATAGATTTCTAGTGATCTTGAAGACACTGATTAGCATGTTCAGGTGTGTTTGATTAGTGTTGGAGCAAAACTGTGCAGGACACCGGCCCTCCAGGACAGAGTTTGCCCATCCCTAGACTAGAACGCATGCAGTCGGCTGACCATGTGATGCATTCCAGTGTTGTCCAAGCAGGTCCACGCGCGCGAGATGAGAAAGAGTAGGTTTTGTTTCATTATTTTTTTTTATGTTTATCTAAAAAAAAAAATAAGTCTATATAAAAACAAACAACATTTCTATTCATAAAGGAGTTATAAAATATTTTTTTTGTCATATTGTCTCCACTTTACCTTCATTCAGTCATTCAACCACGGTGAACGCACGGGGAATAAAGACTCTTGCTTTTGCACTCCTTTATTTCAGACATTGTGAGTATCAGCTTCTCTCCCATGGTGCGCGACAAAACTGAAAATTCTGTGCGACTGCCACAAGGGGGTGTATTCCGACAGTCGTGTCCTAATGTTGTGTGCAGTAGAAAAGCAGCCCAACACACCTGCATACCATGTCTGTGGCTGATTTAAACGCTAAAATATATGTTTCTAAGTGTTAAATTTTTACTAAAGCACTATTATTTGTCAATTTTCAAGGGTCATTTGGTTATTATTAATTTTATACCACCTGTATTTTGTTGTACAATCACTTCTTCATGGCTTACATGTAATGCTGGTGGTGTAACAAATATGATATTTTTGCTAATGTTCGATTCAAATTGTCTCATTTAATACATTTTCCTCATATGCATATTAAGATTTGTATAAAAAAGTACATTAGTAAAACTATTGTGCTGGCTGAATTTAATATGTAAAAGTAAATGTGAATATATACATTATATGCTTTTCGCCTTTTTGTTTGTTGTAGTTTTACAAAAAAGAGAGATATTAAGAAGAGCAAATGCCAGTAAAGTCACGTAAGTTACCCAAACTGCGTTCTGCTGTTCTTATGCTACACTCTCAGAAATAAAGGTACAGGAGCATAGACCCCATGTCTCTGGGGCAGTACCTTTTCAAAAGTTACATATTTGTACCTGAAGGGTCCATAATGGTAACTCAAAAGGTACTTTTTAGGTACATTTGGGTACTAATATGCACCTTAGAGGTACCATTGTGGACTCTTTGGGTACAGATATGTACCTTTTGAAAAGGTACTGCCCCAGAGATAGCTCCTGCACCTTTATTTCTGAGAGTGTATTGGGACAATACAATTTGTTGGGACAGAATAATAATAATAATAATATTAATTGTTATTATTATTATTATTATGCCTATTATTTGTAGTATTTTCATGGCAATTTAATCTACCCCTTCAATATGTACAACAAGAAACAAAAAGGAGCTTTGACTGCATATTATCTGTGAAAGAATGACTGAGTGTGTGTCTAATGCTTGGCCATGCTTGGCCATACACACAAAGCCACAGATATCCACAAAGCCACTGTGCATCCCCTGATCCTTTAGATAAACCCCACAACCTCACGTTTACATATCTCAGTTTGCTATGCAAATGTTGTTGTCATCAACTTTATAATACCTCCAGATCACAGACATACTTGCGCTTTTTCCGATTTAAGCTGCTTCTGTGTTCTACTTTGCCGACATTTAACCAATAGTGTTTCTGCAACAAAGTGATGTCATGCCGCATGCGTTGCTGTTTCTAAGTGACGTCAAGAAAGAGGTCTAACTCTATGCCACCGCATAACTACAGGTGTGTTAAAAAAGAATGATTTATATATATATTCACGTCCTGATTGGGAGGTAACATTCAATTCCTATCGAGTCTGAAACAGAGTGATTGGGCCCAATTTCCAATTATGTGATCGGATCTGGACATACCTAATCTTGACTATATATTGTTGGTAAGGTGTAAGTCTTCTGAATACATATTTTACTATTTTACATACATTTCAAGTATGTAACATTTGAAATGTTTACATACATATTTTATGGTTGAGCTGTCTTAACTCAAAACAACTTGCAGTGCAATATTTTAAATTGTGCCACTGTTTTGTCTTCCTGTTTGTGAAACACTGAGATGTATTGCTCTGAATGCCTGAAGCTTCAAAACAAAAATGTTGCTTTTATTATGAGAGCAGATAAGCTTTCATCTAAAGCAGATGATTTGTAGTAAATAAAGAAATTCAAATACAGCGTAAATAATTTAGATTATTCTTAACACTGATTGGCTGGAAGCTGTGTACTAATGCCGTACACACATCTTTTCTGTTTTGGCATAGTGTTTATCTTAATGTAGATCAAAAACATGGAACTGCTTCATCTGTGCAGTTCCCTGGAGATAATACAATGTTTATCAGCCAATCGGAATCAAGCATTCTACATTCTTCAGCTTAGTCCCTTTATTTATCAAGGGTCACCACAGTGGGAATGAACCACTAACTTATCCAGCATTTGCTTTACACAGTGGATGCCCTTCCAGCCACAACACAATTCTGGGAAAGCACCATACAAAATTATTTAATGCACAGGTTAATCCAGGACACATTTACACTAGTGTGTTTTCACTTTTAAAACAGCATATTAGAATGAAAACACTTCTTGTCCAGACTGGTGTTTTCACTGAATTTGAGAAAACGATCTACATGCACAATATAAAGCCTAAAATGCATGAAACGTGACTATTCAGGCTCACTGAGCATGCATGTATTTACTTATAAGGCATTCATACTTGCATTCTACTGGTTGTGCAATAGACATATGAGAGGAGTTTGATGAACCAGGGAACGATATACAATAGTCCCCAAATTGTAGCATGTAACCCAGCTACTAACAGTTCAACTTAGGATTTGGGGTGTCACGAACGAAAGTGAAGAGAGGGGGGTGGGTATGGTGTAGCAGATGAAAGTAATGAGTAAGTAGGGATGAGGCGGACAGCACAAGTCGTCACCGTACAGCTCAGATATCCTCAAATATTTCCCTTGGGAAAAAAAGTTGATTTTCCAATTAAAACGTTGATAAAACCTTGCTTTCAATTACTCTGTTCATTCATTCATTTTCCTATGTCTTAGTCCCTTTATTCATCAGGGGTCACCACCGTGGAATGAACCGCCAACTTATCAAGCACATCTTTTACACAGCAGATGTCTTTCCAGCTGCAACCCAGTACTGGGAAACATCCATACATGCTCACATTCATACTCATACACTGCGACACACCTATAAGAAACCCACACCAACACGGGGAGAACATGCAAACTTCCACACAGAAATGCCAACTGACTCAGCCGGGACTCGAACCAGCGAACGTCTTGCTGTGAGACGACAGTGCTTACCACTGAGCCACCATGTCACCCTAAATTACTCTGTTCTTTACATAAAGATATTATACGGCTTTAGAGGACTTCGAATGCAACACGACTTGTTTGTACTGAATTTATATGGTTATTTTGCCATAAACAGATGTGACTCTACTTTTATTTGTTCAGAAGTGGGGTTAGTTGCTCCAAAACATTTCTGAAAGTGTGCATGTTTATAAATTGATTTGTATTTTACAAATATGTGAACCAATTAGGGGAACACATAATGCTAAAGACCAAAAGCATCCGAGGATCCCATCAATATGTGAGACAGGAGTGAGTTTTAATTAGTTTCTAACTTAAATAAACAATACAAATCCCCTATCAAAGACCTCTACATAGATAATATTTTTGCGTCATTTGAACAACTAACTCAAACTTTTCAAATATTTTCAGATTCGAAATTTTGTCCACATTTTCCAGGATTCCCTGCTATACCACCCTCTAACCAGCGGTGCGTTTCCCAAACAACGACGTAACTCGCGGCTGAACTATCATAGTGCGATGCATCGTTTGGCAAAAGAACAATGTAGTGACGAGTGTTTCCCAAAACCCGTAGTTTCTCTGTCGCAGATCCATCGCTTGAACCGCGTTAGTTATAACGTAAAAAAAATGATGCTCTAAACGGGGTGGAGTAACTTCTTTAGAGAACAATCTCAGCATTTTTTTGTGCAAATTATATTGTTTTACACAAACACGCATTTAAAATAAAATCCAATATTAGTTTTAGTTAAAACATGCACTCGTTTTCCATATTAATTAAAATATATGTAAATGGCAAATATAGGGCCTGTGTTTGCTTTACTAATATTATTGAGAAGTTGAACATTACATATTCTATTCTAAAACATAAAATCACTTACAAAAGCTAACACTATTCTAATATCATATAAATCATATAAATAAATAAATAATGAGGCTATTTATTATAAATATATTTACTTTAATAATAATAATAATGATGATGATGATGATGATAATTATTATTAAGGATATTGTTTATATTTATATTTATTGTTTACAATTTGACACATGCAAACCACAGCAGAAAGTTCTAACCAACAGACCCATACAGCAGAAAAACTTAATAAATAACCCACTATAAAATAGAAGAATTAACGTATGCTATGTTTTTTATTTTCACAAGCTTTGGAGACGTAACATAATTTCCGCTTTTAAATATACCTATAGCTTTCGCCTTGAGGCTGTGATCAAAATGATATCAATGTTTTCAAAGTGCACTGCGAAGGGAGCACAATTGTAAACATGAAGATCGCTAAAACTGAACTGTAAAAATACTTTGAAAGCAAATTACACCTAGAGATGACCTTAATGCTTTTTAAATTTTTAATAATTGCAACTTTGAATGTTAGAATGTTCTAAATGAATAGGGAATGGGGGAATAAGTGGGAGTAGAACACAGCCAGGAACTATGCTTCTAACTACAGCTCCAGAGGTGTCGTTTCAAGTGCTCAAGTTTGCGAATGTTCGTTGGAACGATAGATTCGGGAAACAGCAAATCAACGAACTATGTTTGTAACAATGGAACTTGCGACCTTAGTTGGCTAACGATGGTTTTGGGAAATGCACCCCTGATCGATACCATCTCTAATGTCAATCCCGGTCAAAATGGAGCCATCTCTAAAATTTACAACTCCTTGCTCACGTCCCATACTTCTACATCTGAAAATTTGCGTTTTATTTGGGTTAGGGATCTTAACATAGACATAGAAGAATATATTTGGTTAACTATTTTACAAAAGGTCCATACATCACCTGTATGTGCTCGTCATGGGATTCTACAGTGCAAAGTAGTCCACAGAGTTCACTGGTCGAAGTGTAAACTAACTCGCATGTTCCCTGCTATTGATCCAAACTGACAAATAGCATGCTGAACCTGCAAATCTAGTTCACATGTTTTGGACCTGTCCTGCTTTGTTTCCTTTTTGGGAGTCTGTTTTTAATTCATTTTCCAGCAATAACATCTATTAATATTGTTCCTTCTCCGTTAATTGGCCTGTTTGGAGTTCTACCCCTGACTGTGAGTTACTATTTTATTTTTCTGAATTAATAGCTTTTCTGTCATTATTAGCTAGGCGGTGCATTTTGTTGCAGTGGAAGTCTCCTCAACCCCCATCCCATAGTCAGTGGATTAAAGACGCCTTATTTTTTTAATTAAATTAGAAATAATTAAATATAGTCTTCGAGGTTCAGTGATCACATTTTCTAGCATTTGGTTGCCATTCTTGGAGCATGTCAAATCTCTGAGACTCGAGGCAGTTACTGTGGAGTGAATGGTTGCCAATCTTGCACTTTAGTCTTGGTCTGTACCTTCCAGATGAGTATTAGTGCTGATATAGCACAAGCACACAACTTTTTCTTGACATAAAACCACAAGTTTGAAGAATGTGCCACCCCCCAGCCTATTTAGTTTATTATATTTTCCCTTTTCTCTCTCTTTTAATTTATTTTCTTTTATTATCATTGTTTGTTTTACTTAATATACCATGCTGTCAACCTCAACTTGCGGTACTGACGTGTTTATATGCTTAATTTGAAAAATTAATGCACAACATATATTTTTTATGCACATCATATACTGTGTTGCACAATATGAGGGTAATAGTGTGGTTTATTTTTATTATTTTAATCAATTTTGTACTGTTATATACTTTTTTTCTATACTGTTATTTTATTTTTTTTACTTTTGTTTGTTAACTGTCATAAAAATCCAATAAATAAATAAAAAAAAAACAACAAAAAAAAGTAAACAATAAAATTTTTATTTTACTTTTATTTTTACTTTTAAATGGGAAGGACGGACAAACCTCTCAGTGACACACAAAAAAACAAACATTGCCATTTTGTCTCACATTCAGATGCTTAAGTTCAGAAACACAATTTTGGTTTTTGGTTTCTGATCGGTTATACTGAATCATTGTGAATGGCTGTGGCTTCAGTGTGGATTTTGAAGATTACAGCGTGTCAGGTTTTGTAGATTAAATGTGCATGCATCATAGTTGGATTGCATGTTTTCATATTGCATAACCAAAAACATCAGCCCAAATACAGCACTTTTTAACGCACTTAAAAATGTAATGTGAACCTTGTTGTTGCATCCTGCACTTTTAAACAATTAAATACATAAAATCTTATCTAATGATGAAGCATGACCATTAAGCTGTGTAGTCAACCCTAGTGTTTATCTCATTAAAGCAGATATTCTGAGTTGCTAATTTTTTCAACTGGAGTTTTTAACACTCAAATTGGTAGGCTGAGATGTGTACGCTTTTAAATTTCTAAACATGTACACAGGATTACACTAACGTGATCTGCAAAGCCCACACACACACAAAAAAACAACAACCTAAAATACTTTTAAAATCAGACCAAGGAGTCAAATCAATCATTAATAAATAAGAAAAAAACCTGGGAGTACAAGTCTCAACAGTAAATCAGCGTGCAGACGCCATAATCTTACACCTCTATAATTTATTTATATATTTTTCCTTTCCCACAACCTGAGTTCAAATCACTGAGCTTTATCCTCCTCACCATTTTTGCAAGTAATAATCACTCCCTTGCTGTGATTGGTGCAGACTGAAGCCGCGGTCACACTGGGCTTTTCTCCCTTTATTATGACTTTGGCTTGAGAGTTTAAGAGGTAAATCAACTCTGCAGCCCTGCAAACGTTTGACTGGTGTTACATATTATTATAACCCAGGCCTGAACTCTTTGAACGTTTGAAAACACACAAGATTAAATGTTTGTTTTTAACTCAAATTGTTGCATTTCTGTTAAAGTTTTTCAATTAAAAATTCAGCATTCAAGTTATGCTGCGTTCACACTACATATTGAGCATGCAAAAGCCTGTTGTACGATGCTCCAAAAAGGTGCAGAATTAAACAACTTGATTTGACAACAAAAAACATGAGAGATTGGTGCATATTTGAAACTTCTGTACAGACAGAGGTCATGTTTTGATCTTGGATTGGTGTCACGCAATCACGTGATGCGATTTTGCAGGTCAGAGTTCACCAAGCTTAAACTTTCAAATGCAGTTAACTGTGAAACTTGAGCTTGCGTTTCCAGTCTGCCACAGTGTATAGGGTAAAGCGTGCAGTGTGATTGCGGCTTGAGATGTCACTCAGATTCTCAGAGTGACATTTGTAATAGATTTGTTTTTTTTTTATGCAATTAAATTTGACTTTTGACGCTAACATCATACTTTTACCTACAACACAATACCAATAACTTTCTGAATAAACTTTTTTCAAAATAATGCAGTTTCTATCACGGGTTGTTCCTTTATGCCAGGGGTGTCCAAACTCGGTCCTGGAGGGCTGCTGTCCTGCTGAGTTTAGCTCCAACTTGCTTCAACACACCTGCCAGGACGTTTTTAGTATATCTAGTAAAGCCCCGGTCACACTGGGCTTTTCTCCCCCTATTCATACGCACGCGAATGCGTCAGATCGGAAACGCAGGGTCATGCGTCTGAGTTTCGCAGGTTGCTGCGGTGCAAAGTTCAAGCTTGGTGAACTCTGACCTGCGAAATCGCATCACTTGACTGCGTGAGACCAATCCAGGATCAAAACATGACCTCTCTGAACAGAAATTTAAAACATGGAGCAATCGCTGGCTTTTTTTAATGTCTAATCATCTTGTTTAATCCCGCCCCTTTACGCAGCGACGTACGACAGAATTTCGTAAGCTCAAACTCTAGTGTGACTTCGGCTTAAGAGCTTGATTAGCTGGTTTAGGTGTGTTTAATTAGGGTTGGAGCTAAACTCTCCAGGACTCCGGCCCTCCAGGACCGAGTTTGGACACCCCTGCTTTATGCTTTATGTTTTTTTGATAAGCTCAATAAGATCTTACTGTGCTCTAAAAAAATTCTCATGTTGAACTCATCTTCATATTGGCAGAACAAATGTATTTTTTAAATTCATCTGATTTAATTCATATGGACGTAGAAGTAAAGCGTAGATCAGGGGTCCTCATTCTCAGTTCTTGAGGGCCGTTGTCCTGCAGATTTTAGCCCACACTCCAATCAGAAACAACAGAGCTAGCTAATCCCCATAGACTTCCATGCATACGCACGTGAATGCGTCTGACTGGAAACGCAAGCTCGTGCGTCAAGTTTCACAGTTCACTGCGTTGCAAAGTTCAAGCTTGGTGAACTCTGACCTGCCAAATCGCATCCCTTGACTGCATGAGACCAATCGAGGATCAAAACATGACCCTTTCTGGACAAAAATTTAGAACATGGACCAATCGCTCACTTTTTTTAATATCAAATCATCTTGTTTATTCTCACCCCTTTTCCCAGAGCCGTACGACAGAATTTCGCGTGCTCAAACTACTGTGACCGCAGCTTTACTAGGCTTTCTAGAAACATCCTTGCAGGTGTGCAAATCTAAGATCTGCAGGACACCAGACCTCCAGGACTGAGTTTGAGAACCCCTGTAATAAATGGTTTGAATACTCAAATCATTCACATGTTCATTTCGCAGTGTTGGGTAAAGTTTATTTATTACAATCTATTTTTATAAGTATGTTTATTGAAACATACATAACATTATGTACATGTAAGAACACAAAGAGTATCAGGACTTTTTTTAAACAATTAGGAAAAGAAAAAAATATATAACAATAATAATAAATAAATACAATAAACAACCTCCTCCTCCCCCCTTGTCACAAAATTTGTCAAAACATTTCTCATATTGATGGTAAATAAAGATGCAGTCGCAAAGGTTAAAAATAATAATGTCCAGAAACAATGCCTAAATAAATTACATTAAAAAATGTGATGAAACAGCAGTTCGCTGGTTCGAGCCCCGGCTGGGTCAGTAGGCATTTCTGTGTGGAGTTTGCATGTTCTCCCCATGTTGGCATGGGTTTCCTCTGGGTGCTCCGGTTTACCGCCCAAAGACATGCACTATAGGTGAATTGAATAAGCTAAATTGGTCGTAGTGTACGAGTGTGAGAATGCGAGAGTGGGTGTTTCCCAGTACTGGGTTGCGGCTGGAAGGGCATCCGCTGCCCAAAACATATGCTAGATAAGTTGGCGGTTCATTCCGCTGTGGAGACCCCTAATAAAATAAAGGGACTAAGCTGAAGAAAAATGAACGAATATGATAAGACACTGAATTCAAACAACATAAAATGAGAGAAGGAGGAGATCTCTGGGAAGACCCAGGACATGCTGAAGGGATTATGCCACTCGGCTGGCCTGGGAATGTCTGGGATCCCTCAGAGAAGCTGGAGGAAATGTCTGGGGAAAGGGAAGCCTGGGGTTGTCTCCTGAGACTGCTGACCCCGCAACCCGACTCCAGATAGGTGGAAGAAAATGAATGAATGAATAAATGAATGAAAATAAGAAAAAGTAACAATATATTACAATCTTGAGTCTTTTTTAAAAGTAATTAATTTAATTTAATTCAATTCACCTTTATTTGTATAGCGCTTATACAATGTAGATTGTGTCAAAAGAAGCTTCACATAGAAATTATAGTAAATTGAAACAGTGCCAGTTCAGTTTCAGTGTTTAAGTTCAGTTCAGTTTAGCTCAGTTCAGTGTGGTTTAATAATCACTACTGAGAGTCCAAACACTGAAGAGCAATTCCATTGATACACAGCTCTACAATGCGTATTAAATGTGTTACTTTCAGTAATGTGAAAGTATGTGTTCTGTTATTTTTGTATTTTTTTAAGATCAAGATAGCTATAAAAATAACTTTACCCAACACTGTCATGATGCTAAAGTCAAAGCCAATGACTGTGAAATGCCCAAAGAATTAATACAGTACTAAACTACGTAAAATTTGAATTTACCACAAAGCAATAAGCCGAACACACAAGTTATCCTTGTGCAATATGAGTGGCTATGATGACATTTTTATTATCTCTCAGAATGAACTGGCAACTATTCTGGCACATGTTTTACGCAGCAGATGGCCTTCCAGTCATAACCCTGTACGAAAAACACCCATACACTCTCATATTACACACTATGACTATATGAGTGGTTACGGTGACATTTTTAATATCTCTCTTGACACAAAGTGGAGTTTATTTATAAACTAATTTCGAGAAGATCACATGCTTATGATTGCTAGCGACTGGACACGCATTATCCAATTAACAATGCACCAATCAGACGATTCCTAAGCTAATATAAATACCCTAGGTTACGTATCACAGCTATCTTTGTTTTGAAGAATCCCCACTTCCACCACTACTCCTCCTCCTTCCTAGATGGATGGCACGGTGGCCCAGTGCTTAGCACTGTTGCCTCACAGCAAAAACGTGTCTGGTTTCAAACTTTACCAAACCAGCAGATGTTTTTGTGTGAAGTTTGCACGTTCTTGCCGTGCTCACACGGGTTTCCCCCGGTTTCCTCCCACCATCCAAAAACATGCAACCTAAGTTTATTGACTAATCCAAATCAACACCATAGACTTGCTCCTACCAAGTGCTTATATCTTTAAAAAGCAACTACTGTCTGTTCTTCAGCAACCCTGACAGGGGAGTTCTCGAGATCTACCTGAGCTCAAACTCCCCTCTCGCCTTGGAACGGGAGGGAGCCCCGTGCTCGAGAATCTTATAAGCTCAGGGCCCTCTCCCAGGACAGCATGCCAAACTAGCTTTATAATCAATCATCAGCTAAATGTGAACTCTTGAAATGTGATTGCTTGCCATTACTACTGGTGACAAGCTCTGAAAATATCTGATTTGACGGGGAAAAAAACTTTTGCATTCAAAAGACTTGTTATTCAGTACAAAAAAATTACACAAACAACAGCTGGAATGCCGGACACTGATACTGATCTGTTGAATTAAGGCCTTTTCTTTCATAATAATATAACATCAGTCCTTAGTAAATTACACACTTTGAGGTCAAACCGATATAATTAACCGATATGAGTTACAGTATAATTCTTAGCCATATTAGCCTAGCAACTTTTCATTTTCAGTCAGTCAGTCTTAGAACATGATGAAACTATAGAAAAGTAAAGTGTTAAATGGGAAAATTATTATAACTAAAAAGGTCATTTTTGAGTGAGATGCTGATAGTCAAATCCACTTCAATGATCTAAGCTAAGCTAAGTGTCAGATTGGTTAAAAACACTATAGTGTTTACTATAAATTACTCTATTTTCATGTGAGCGTCTGACAACTGAAAATAGATCTGGTAGCAGATATTGCAGCCTCTGTTACTTTTTACCTTGCACATTTTAGTTAACATTTATTATTTATTCATTTAGGATATACACCTGATAAAAGTCTTGTCATTGATCCCAGTTGTAAGAGCAATAATAACTTGACTTCTAGTTGATCATTTGGAAAAGTGGAAGAAAGTCAATTTTTCAACTTCAGATTTATGACCTATTGGAACCTGCATGGACCGAAGATCCTCACAGAAATCAGTCAAGTTTGGTGAAGGAAAAATCATGGTTTGGGGTTAGATTCAGTATGGGGGGCGTGCGAGAAATCTGCAGAGTGGATGACAACATCAACAGCCTGAGGTATCAAGACATTTGTGCTGCCCATTACATTACACAAATGTGTAAAGCACTTTGAGTGTCTAGAAAAGCACTATATAAATGTAAGAAATTATTATTATTTTTATTATTATTAAACAGGAGAGGGCAAATTCTTCAGCAGGATCGCGCTCCTTCTCACACTTCAGCCTCCACATCAAAGTTCCTGAAAGCAAAGAAGGTCAAGATGCTCCAGGATTGGCCAGCCCAGTCACTAGATATGAACATTATTGAGCATGTCTGGGGTAAAATGAAGGAGGAGGCATTGAAGATGAATCCAAAGAGTCTTGAACTCTGGGAGTCCTGCAAGAAAGCTTTCTTTGCCATTCCAGATGACTTTATTAATAAGTTCTTTGAGTCATTGCAGAGATGTATGGATGCAGTCCTCGAAGCTCATGGAAGTCAGACACAATATTCATTCTTTTTCCACTGCAGCATGACTTTATATTCTATACTGTACATTATTCCTGTTAAGTGACAAGACTTTTGTCTAAGCAAAGTCAGACCTTACTGTCCTGATTAAATAAATAAAAATCAAGGCATGATCATATTTTGTTTTGAGGCCTTTTTCTTTCATATAAGCCACTTCTGATACCAAATGATGAACTACAAGTCAAGTTATTATTTGCTGTTCCTAAAACTTAGATTTTCATTTGTACATTTTCACATTCTGATTGCAATGCCTAATTATTAAATTGTTAAAAGGACTGTAATTAAATGAAATATTCTTATCATATCTTGCATTATGATACAATATTACCATTCTGGCATTATGTAATTAGTGGCATAAAATGGTCTTAAAATGACAATAATATCGTTTATCGCAATATATTTTGGTGCAATATATCATACAACAAAAAAATACATAGCATGACAGGCCTACTAAGAGTGGTCCCTTTATCCAATTTATGCTAAAATAACACCAATAGATAAAAGATGTAAAATTAGCCTTAAAGAAAAGTTGAGTGTTCCTTTAATATGCTGAATGTTTATTTCTGGAAATCCAGTGGAAATCTGCTGAGAAACTGAGATAGCTCATCTTGGAAAACAAGCATGCTTTTAGATTTCAATGCCAGATAAAACAGTCCTCAGGTCTGTGTGTGTGACTTTATATGGTGCTACCCAGACCAATCTGTCAAAAACAATCTGTCATTTTCATTTCTTCTCATTTTCCTTTGGTCTAATCCCTTTATTCATAAGGGGTTGCCACAGCAGAATAAACCGCCAACTTATCCAGCATGTTTTACACATCGCATGCCCTTCCAGCTGCACACACATACACTACGGCCAATTTAGTTTATTCAATTCACCGATATCGTATGTGTTTTGACTGTGGGGGAAATCAAAGCACTCTGAAAAACCCACGTGAACACGGGGAGAACATGCAAACTCCACACAGAAATGCAAACTGACCCAGCCGGGCCTCGAACCAATGACCAATGACGTTTTTGCTGTGAGGCGACAGTGCTACTGCTAACCGCTGAGCCACCATGTCGCTTGGGAGAGTTCATCCTAAAATAAAAAACGTCGTCATTATTTACTTACCCTTCGATTGTCTTAAACCTTAAGAAGTTTCACAAAACATAGATATTTAGAAGAATGTTGTAAACCTGTACCCATTTTCTTCCATAGTATTTGTTTTCCTACAATGGATGTCGATGGTTAGCAACAACATTCATCAAAATGTCTTCATGTGTTCAAGTGAAAACAGAAAAAAAAAGTTTGCAACCACCTAAACATGAGTAAATAGTGCGTACATTTTTATTTTGGAGGAAACTATCCCTTTATTATTGAAAAAAGATGGATTTTTGAAAAGATTCATGTCATTTCAAGAGTTCACACTTAGCTGATGATTGATTATAAAGCTAGTTTGGCATGCTGTCTGTCCCGGGAGAGAGCCCTGAGCTCATAAGATCCTCGAGCCCGGGGCTCTCTCCCATTGCAAGGCAAGAGGGGAGTTTGAGCTCAGGTAGATCTCGAGAACTCCCCTGTCATGGTGGCTGAAGAGCTGATAGTAGTTTCTCTTTAAAGTTATAAGCACTTGGTAGGAGCAAGTCTATGGTGTTGATTTGGATTAGTCAATAAACTTAGGTTGCATGTTTTTGGACGGTGGGAGGAAACCAGGGGACCCAGGAGAAACCCATGTGAGCACGGCAAGAACGTGCAAACTCCACACAGAAACGTCTGCTGGTTTGGTAAAGCCTGGAACCAGAGACGTTCTTGCTGTGAGGCAACAGTGCTAAGCACTGGGCCACCGTGTCACCTATCAAGGAAGGAGGAGGAGTAGTGGTGGAAGTGGGGATTCTTCAAAACAAGATAGCGGTGATGCGTAACCTAGGGTATTTATAGTAGCTTAGGAATCGTCTGATTGGTGCATTGTAAATTGGATAATGCGTGTCCAGCCGCTAGCAATCATAAGCATGTGATCCTCTTGAAATTAGTTTATAAATAAACTCCACTTAAATGAACTGTTTTGAACTGATCTGCAATAAATGCTGTGTTATTCACAGTGTAAACGGTGAACCAACAATTTGAAATAAGAAGTAAACAAGCCATGTTCACTAAATTGCATGTTACTAAGAAGAATTCCAATGGATTTGCAGAAATAAACATTCAGCTAAAATAAACAATAAATAAATAATATAAAATTGCAGAAGATTTAATCTGAATCACTGGCACAAACTTAATGATTCACAGATGCTTTGAAGCTTCATTAAGCAGTGTTTGAAAAGTGCCCATGACTACCAGTCAGAATCTGACTGGTTAGAAATGTTGTTTGTAAACTTTGTCTGGTGCAAATATTAAAAAACACCTACTGCTCTCCACTGGAACATTTTTAACACAGGCTAATTGTTTTACACAGTGGATGCCCTTCATTGGGAAACATCCACACACACACACACACACACACACTCATTCACACACATACACCATGGATAATTTAGCTAACCCAATTCACTTATAACACATGTTTTTGGACTTGTGGGGGAACCGGAGCACCTGGAGGAAACCCACGCCAACACGTAGAGAACATGCAAACTCCACCCAGAAACGCCAAAGACTCAGCCGAGGCTAGAACCAGCGACTTTCTTGCTGTAAGGCGAACGTGCTACCCACTGTGCCAGCCTATTATCTTATCACTCAGTGTGATTTTCTAACATGTTTTTGCACTAAATATGTTTGTAATGAAGTTACGGGAAGAAGGAGGCGGAGAACCGACAAACTTCAAATAAATATTTATTAATAAAAGGGGACGGCAGCTCCTCAC
>CAIGQZ010001236.1:3193597-3273719 GCA_903798205.1 Danio tinwini
ATACTGTATATATAGAAATTTTGAATTTAAAACAATTGAATAGCTATAAAACTATAATTAAGGAACAAATTATTATTTTGATAACTGGGAAAGAATATTTAAACCTATCAGTTTACAATATACCGATGCCCTGTTTATCTAGGCTTTATTGGTGATAATGGTCAGGAATGTTGGAGCATTATTGCCTTTTTAGCATAGGAAAGAAACTAGCCAGACAGTAATGTGTGTATTGTGGAGAGGGCTAAATAAAACAAACATATATATTTTTAGTAAGTGTGCTTTTCTTTTGCTTTTATTCTTGCCATAATAAAAAATATATTTGTAGAGCAACCCATGTTCTGTTGTCATAGATATTTTAATAAACTTTAATGGGTAGAACTGTCCAAGATATGAACAAAAGCAAGTGATGCATCAAAGTTTGATTAAAAAATCTTAAATGGTTATAAAAATCCTTATAATCATTCAAATAATTTATAAAAAACAATAAAAATAAATAGTTTAAAAATATTATTAATGATATGACGTAGTTCCGGAAACTTACTCCTTCCCTGTTTGTCCGTCTGATTTTACGGTCAGTTTCTTTTGACCGCCCCCTGTTGTTTTAAAGAATATCTCAATGGCAAACACAGCAAGTATAAAAGCCTTGTCCGTTTTGCAAGGTGCGAAAGGCGAAAGTATAAATCCAGCTTCTGGGCCGATGGAGGGAATTTGGCCTGGACAATAGTCTATGCTGCCTCAATGCCTCATTCGAAGAGACTAGCAGGCCTGAAAAATATGTCTGTCAGACATATTGAATACAAAATGTGCAAGATGTTGCTGTTATGGCTCTAGGAATGCATTTAGCAACTACTGTGCTTTTGGAAACAGCCTCTGTGACTTTTCTTGATACAAAAAAAAAAACAAAAACAAAGTGGTTATGAAATACTCATGATTATAACATTCATGGTCAGAAATATCTGCCATGGGAAATGAATGGAAAATACAGACAATATTAAAATGGAGATGACTATGCTGGAGTGCCACAGACATTCCGAAAAACCACAGTAGTGAAAGAATGTAAATCTACAGTGAACTAGATAAAACACACACATGCACACATACCCATGCACACACAAGACAGACAGTGAGTCTGCAGAGTGAAGGCCGTTCATATCAAGCACGATAACTTTAGGAGTATAAGATAATGATGAAAACATTGCTTTAAAATCGTTCTAAATGTAAAGGGGCTTTCACACTAGCACTTTTGGTCTGCACCCGGGTTCGTTTGACGTCAGAGTTTGGTACGTTCAGCTAGTGTGAACACCCACAAATTGTACCCGAGTCCACCTGAAAGAGGTGGTCTGGGGTACGGTTTGTGCAAACACTGGTCCAGTTCACTTTTGATATGAAAAAGCTCAGTGGTTAGCACTGTCGCCTCACAGCAAGAAGGTCGCTGGTTCGAGCCCCAGCTGGGCCAGTTGGCATTTCTGTGTAAAATTTGCATGTTCTTCCCGTGTTGGCCTGGCTTTCCTTTGTGTGCTCCAGTTTCCCCCACAGTCCAAAGACATGCGGTACAGGTGAATTGGATGAACTAAAATTGGCCGTAGTGTGTGAATGCAAGAGTTGAAGTTACAGTTGAAGTCAGAATTATTAGCCCGTCTGAATTATTAGCCCCTAGTTTATTATTTTTTTTTCCCAATTTCTGTTTAACGGAGAGAAGATTTTTCCAACACATTTCTAAACATAGTAGTTTTAATAACTCATCTCTAATAACTGATTTATTTTGTCTTTGCCATGATGACAGTAAATAATATTTTACTAGATATTTTTTAAGACGCTTCTATACAGCTTAATTCGATTATTAATTGGGTAATTAGGCAAGTTATTGTATAATGATGATTTGTTCTGTAGACTATTAAAAATATATAGCTTGAAGGGGCTAATAATTGTGACCTTAAAATGGTGTTTAAAAGATTAAAAACTGCTTTTATTCTAGCTGAAATAAAACAAATAAGACTTTCTCCAGAAGAAAAAATATTATCAGACATACTGTGAAACTTTTCTTGCTCTGTTAAACATCATTTTGGAAATATTTAAAAAAGAAAAAAAAATTCAAAGGGGGCCAATAATTCTGACTTCAACTGTATGTGTGTTTCTCAATACTGGGTTGCAGCTGAAAGAGCATCCGCTATGTAAAATGAATACTGGAATAGTTGGTGGTTCATTCCGCTGTGGACACCGCTGATAAATAAGGGACTAACCCAAAGGAAAATGAATGAATGAATTGTTGCACTGAGTACATCAACAAGGAAGTCATGCCCAATAAACTGATTTTATATCATTCGTCAGTGTGGATGCAAATAAATTTATTTATGTTTATCTTTATATTTATAGTTATCATGCTTGATATTAATGTGCCTTAACTTCTGAAAAATTCAGCTTTGTAAATAAATGACATTTTCTAATATATTCAGACAGAATACAGTTTTTTTTTTTACAATAACGATATTTCAGAATCCCACTGTTTTATGTATTTTGGCATTAAGTAAATGCATTGGTGAGCATTACACTTCTTTAGAAAAAAGTACAAAATCTGAACTTTTGAACGTTTTTATAACAGTAAACAAGTATACTGGAGATCTGCACAGCAAAACATGCCAATTAATTACCATGCTTACCGTAGTTGAGAAAAAGATGCCTCTGTAGCTCCTGATGCGCAGCAGGGTTTTTTAGCGTAAATGTGATGTTTAATGTGGAATTCTGAGACACGTAGCTGCTTTTAAGGTAGTACAGGCCTCCATCTGATGCATTTGTAACCTCCTGCTTGTTGGTGAGATTCTGCCCTCCTGAATTCAACCACATGACCTCTGGCTTCGGGTAGCCCTCTGTCTCGTACTGGACCGTCACGTTGGAGGATTTGAGATGGATGCTTAACCTCGGCTCTGAATAAATGGCTGGAGACACAAAACACACACATATACTCAATAAGTCAAAGCATAATCATGGACCATTTTACTAAGACGTGTTATGACGTGTTTAATGTCATCAACATCTTAAATCCTTGAAAGTTTCAAATATTTTGATATTTTTTTAAAAAACGTAGGAACTTTTATATGAATTTATGAATGTATTATATCATCTTTGCATTAAGTTACAAAACATGAATTACCTCTTATGTTAAAGGTGTTTGTAATGCAAAGTCTATGGGGGCAGGACAGTAAATTGGATGTTGTTCTCTCTTCTGGCTGCCGTTATCAGTCTCACACTATTTTTTTTCCTTTTTCTGAAAGTTTTGATAACACCATGGAGATTTTATTATTTCAGCAAATAGGATTGTAAAAAAATGTTTTGTTGTACTCTCCTATTCACTGAGCTCTAAGTTTACCCAACGACTTCTGCTCCCGAGAAACACAGAAGTTTGAAAAGGCTCCATTGAAAAGCATTATAAACCATATCTTCACAAATACATTCAATATCTCTCACATTAAAGAGTTTTAGTCACAATAAAAATATCTAGAATATGGATAATGACTTAGTGAATGCATTAGTAATGCTTACAGGACTAGTTTCGATGCAAAAAAATCTAACAAACTTGTAATTAGTAAATGCAACTAAACACCTACTGTATACTTATATTCGCAAAAAAACAACAACTGTGATTTCAAAACTTGACTCCAAACAGCCAAGTTGCTCATCACTGCGTATCTCGTCATAAAGCGTGTTGTTAGGACACGCGGTTACAATGTAACCTGCTCACCTAATGTTTACATTCATAATATTTATGTATATCATTTGCTAATTAATAACCTCATGTGGAACTGAATCTGTCTCATTTCGACGTCTGATACTGTCCACCGGAGGTTGTATTTTCGGTCACGGACGCATGCTTTCAGAGCCTTTCTGATTAAATGAATTAATTAAATACGCTGTTTTTCAACAAGGCAACTCGGGGGGCTGAATTATAATTGGCTAAACTGGCATTGTGCAGGTTAAGTTTACCTAAACAAAGACAGCGTTCGGTTCAAAGCAGAATATCTGACTTCAGCATTGTTTTTCAGTTAAACAAGTATGTTCACTTGGGATGTTTCTTAAAAATCTGCACATACTGTGAACATTTATTTGCTGTTAAACATCATTTGGGAAATATTTTAAAAAGAAAAAAAAATTAAAGGGGGGCTAATAATTCTGACTTCAACTGTATATACTGTATATATAATTGTGAATAAACTGTGAATTATGGGAGATGGAAAAGCATTTGTAGAATAAACTCTAATGTAGCAAACATTGACCAATTAGCAGTCTACGTTATTCTTGCTTGTTTACTAGCTTAGTTAATTACCAGCTTTCGATTTGCATTTTCTACATCACCAAAAGTCAGGAATTGTTATTGAATTTGGCACAGAAGAAAAACCAAATAGAACTTTCTTGAAACTGGGCCCAGACTTACCACTGAGAGCACACTGAATAATGAATGTGTTTTGACGGGTGCTGTATTTGGCTCATTCTCCTTCACTGAACGGAGGATGGAGAGAAAGCAGCCAGTGGAGCATAAACGGAAAATAAAATATAGGAGTCATTAAAATTAAATACCACAAGTTATTATGAGATTTTTTTGTGATGTTTTATAAACTAATTTCTGGAGGAGCATGCAGAGATGTTTCAACAATTCTATCAGCATTAGACCAAACCCCTATAAATACCAAACTGGTCCTACATTTATTACCTCACCTACCACGCGTTCTGGGGCCGAGCTGGACACTTCACTCAGACCCCAACGTCTCTCACTTTCTCGACAAAGGGAATAACATGAGTAGGAGTGTTTTTTCCGAGCTCAGAGCCCTCTCCCTGGACAGCACGCCAAGTATGCTTTATTCTGCAAACATCTGTAAGTGTGAACTCGTGAAATACTGTTTTGATCATTCTTATTTGATATTGTACAAAGTTTGCCCAGGATTAATGATTGAAAATAGGACTGAGCGACATGACGAAAATCTCGATATTAAATCTCGATAATAAAAATATCATATCCTGATAACAAGATTTCCCCAATTTCTGTTTAACGGAGAAGATTTATTCAACACATTTCTGAACATAATAGTTTTAATAACTCATTTCTAATCTAATCTTCTACTGATTTCTTTTATCTTTACTATGATGACAGTAATATTTTACCAAACATTTTAAGGTGGTTCTGTAGACAATCCAAAAAACAATATTGCACAAGACGTTTGGCCATAGAAAAAATGGTCGTACCCAACTGAGCCTGGTTTCACTCCAGGTTTTTAACCTTCACTTTCACCAATTGGGGAAGTTTTTTCCTTGCCGCTGTCGCCACTGGCTTGCATGGTTCGGGACTTGTAGAGCTGTGCATCAATGGATTTGCTATTCAGTGTTTGGACTCTCAGCAGTGAATATTAAACCACACTGAACTGAACTGAACTAAACTAAACTAAACTAAACTAAACTGAACTTAAACTCTGAAAACTTACTATAATCTTCTATGTGAAGCTGCTTTGACACAATCCACATTGTAAAAGCGCTATAGAAATAAAGGTGAATTGAATTAAGGGGGCTAATAATTTTGACCTTTAAATGGTTTAAAAAAAAATGAAAACTGCTTTTATTCCAGCCAAAATAAAACGAATGAGACTTTCTCCAGAAGAAAAAATATTATAGGAAATACTGTGAAAAATTCCTGAATCTGTTAAACATCATTTGGGAAGTATTTTACAAAAGAAAAATAATAATTTTGATTTCAACTGTATATATCGTGATATAGTACTATTTCTGTAACTTCAGGGCAAAAGTTTTGATTAAAAATATTAAAATATAAAACAAATTATTCAATTATAAAAATTATAAAAATAAAAAAACGTTTAAAAAACAAATGATTACAGGTCACACATAAAAAACACTTTCAAGATTGCAACTTTCTCAACATGATTATTTATTCAAACATGGTTATTCATGTTTTTGTCTGCATCCCCATAATCATGTGTAATATTTTGGATAGTTATAATGCATATAATATAGCTAAATTCAGAAATTTCCGGAAACAATTTTGTGACCCCTGAAACGATATAGTTTTTATTTTGTCCATTTATTTTGTCAATTTGTTGAAAACCAATTAAGACAATTATTATAATTTTTTTTTATTAGTAGGTAGCAAGACCATACAATAATATATACAACGAAGAATGAAAAACTACAGATTGTAGATCAACTTGTTTGTAGTAAACATGAATTTGGCATTCACTTGTACTGTGGCTCCACACAAGTGAGAAAACACCTCTCAAAAATGTTTGCTATAGATGTGATCCAAAATTAAATTCATGTTGACATTATATTGATATTGACAACTTAAATGAAACAACATGTCTCCTACCGCATGTCTCCATACATTCATTCTAATGAGTTGATTTCACCCACGCCACAAAAAATCTATCAAAAACAATGCACCAAAGGCAATGACTTTGTGCAAGACTTTGATAAAAGGTTTAAAAACATCCAGTTGTTCCACTGAATTAAACTGCTGTAAAATTGCATCAGATAAATATTCAACCTCATTCCTGATCAAAACTAATAAATTGTTTTAAAAAATTACAGGATTTTAACTCTTTAATTGCCAAATTCACGTGATGTCACTGATGTGGTGAAAAAAACACACAAAATGACGTATTTTCAGTATAAAAAGTAATTGTGGACTGGATTTTATTTTACCTTTAATCACAATCTTGGACATGTGAAATAACATTGCCTTTGATTGACTTTTTTTTTTCTCTCCCTAATTTACTGTTGGTGGCTGTTTTTGCCCCATTGACTTCCATTATAACCACATTTAATGGTGTATAAATACACAGTCTTTGTTTTTGTTTACTCCGTGTAGTTCTGAGAGCTGAGATGCATATTTTGATTTTCAGACACATCAAGGTAACTGCGCAAAGATCACTCTCACACTCTAACAGACACAAATAAACTTTAATTTGCTGTTATACTCCATATAAAATTCAGAAACTAAGTTTTTTTTTTGCACAGGCCTATCTAAAGGGTGAATGGTGCCAACTGATGATCAACAGTAAAAATTACAAATGTGACCTCTTACCAACAGGGAAAACCACCAACAATCAAACAAAAAAAATGTGATTATAATGGAAGTCAATGGGGCAAAAACAGCCACCAACAGTAAATTAGGGAGAAAAAAATTAAAATCAACCAAAAACAATGCATCAAAGGCAATGTTGTTTGACATGTCCAAGACTTTGATAAAAAGTAAAAAATAATCCAGTCCACACTTACTTTTTATATTGAAAATACGTCATTTTGTGTGTTTTTTTCACCAAACAATGATATAATTTATGAATTTGCCAATTAAAGTGTAATAAGGATTGACGCTTCAACGTAGTGAGGATCCGTATGCAGGTCTTTATTAGAATGGTCAGGCAGGCAGTGGTCAAAACAGAAACAAACAGATGTATTAGGGCAATCCAGAGTCGTAGTCGTAATATCAGACAGATGGTCACAAGGCAGGCGGCACATAGGGATAATCAAACAAAACAAAGGTCTAAACACAGGAAAGCAAGCCAAGGAGAAACGCATCGTAATGTTCACTTATTCAGGATAAAAGACTCAGCCACATTGTGTGTTTGTGAGGTGTACTTAAAGTCCATGTAATCAGTGCATGAGTGGCTTCAGCTGTCAGAGTGTAATCAACGGGTGACTTGGACCAGGTATGTGCGTGTTGCATGGCTGAATATGTAGTCCATATGAACCCGCAGATTTGTAGTCCTTGATGTGTGTGTGTTTACCAGCGATCTCTGGCTGTAGAACATAAAGAGTTAAAATCTTGTAATTTTCTAAGTTTAATTCAGTGGATGTTTTAATCTTGAACGTAACAAAAGGATAGTACATTTTCCCAGAGTGTATTGTTGATTTTTTTTTAAGAATTCAAAGCATTTTCTCAAAATAAGATTTGTCACCAAAAAAACATTCTGCTAGCTGAAACACAGAGAAAGTTGTGGCCAAATTAAGACACAAAATCATCCCAGAGTGGATAAAAACATCCCCAACAGTACATAAGAGATATAGTATGAATGTGAATAGTGTGGAACTAGGATGTACATCATGCGCCATTTGTTATGTTCACATGGCCAACGTTTTTTTGTGGCCATTCTCACCTATGTCAACCAACATACTTTACACATAAGTAAAAATAAATCATATTTATTTTTCAAAAAGTGAAGATAAAGCACCAAACAAGGTCTCCGTACATTCATTCGAATGAGTTGTTTTCTCCCACGCTACAAGAAAATCAATCAAAAACAATGCAAAAAATCCACACAAAATGAGTTATTTTCAGTATGAAAAGTAATTGTGGACTGGGTTTTATTTGACCTTTTATTACAATCTTGGACATGTGAAATAACATTGCCTTTGATAAATTGTTTTTGATTGATTTTCATTTTTTTTACTTCCTAATTTACTGTTGGTGGCTGTTTTGCCCCATTGACTTCCATTATAACCACATTTGATGGTGCATAAATACACAGTCTTTGTTCTTTGTTTTTGTACCAATATACTTTACGTCATGTCAACATTCTTGGGATAGCTCATAAAAAGAGACATGACCGCGGCTGATCTGTTTTTATTACCCATATACTGTATGGTTCGGCCCAGCCTGGATCTAGAGCTCTGAATCTAGTAGCCTAAAATGTGTATAGGGCAGCTGGGTAAATGTATAGAAAGAAATACATCAGTGTGAAAATACATACTGCTTTTCGAGTATTATGTATTCAGGCATACTACTCGGCTTGCAAACTGTCTTTAGCATACTTTTCAGCGTGTTTCCTGTTTGACCTGATGAAGACCTTGTATGTTGAAAAGTTGTCCAACTAAATATGTGTTTTGAGGGCTCAAGCGGGAGTGTGTTGAGGAATGTCCGGAGAGCCAGTCGATGACTTGTAGATGTTGGTTTTGTGGGTCAGCCATTGTACAGAGCACAAATGATTCTCAGAACCATATAAAAAAGGCTGAAAAGGACAGTGTTTTCCCACAATCAAAGCTAACAAAGGCTGAAAGAGGACAGATCTTAGCTGGGATTTAATCTGGTGTCTGGTTTACAGCAATGTAATACAATGTAATGTAATGTGTGTATTTATATAGCGCATTTATTGTGTATGGCCATACACCCATATCACACCACCATCAGTGTGTAGCATCCACTTGGATGATGTGTCGGCAGCCACAGGACAACAGCGCCAGTGCGCTCACCACACACCAGCTATTGGTGAAATGGAGAGACAGTGATACAGCCAATTCTGTGGATGGGGATGACTGGGAGGACATGATGGGTGGTTTACAGGATTTATTTTGAGATGTGTTTTGTGTTCCTTAATAATCAGTTTGAAAACAAACATGACAGCAAACTCACTCACATTGAGAAACTCCGTAAAATCACATAAACTTTTAACACACCAGATTTTCTCTATTTCATTTATGGCCCATTTCCACTGAGTGGTACAGTATGGTATGTACACTTTTCCTGAACATAAATACCAAAAAATAACACAACTGGAATAACTACAGCAGTCCGATCGTCTGATCTCATATGAAGCAAGAGATATCGATGACATCTGATGACGTGTGCAGGCGCTGTAGTGCTGTCCTAATTCTTAGGAGTAAATTTTGAAGCCCTTCCCCTTCACAAGGGCCAAAAGAAAAGGGAAGGTGTAGGGGTACAAAAATAGAATTGGGGTTGGGCCTAAAAGTGCGAGCAGTTTCACTTTCTCCACAGAGCTCACGTGCACACGGCACACATCTATATTTGAAATAAACTTCTCGGGCTGATGATAATAACGTGCGCGTGATTATTAAAGTGCTTCTGACATCAAATCGTTTCAGAAATGGACAAATGCGAGAGTGAACCGCGAAAAAACAAAGGAGAAGCCTGAAAAAAAGAGCAAATGAGGCTTTCAGCAACCTAAAACCTAAACAAACTGCCATGTTTAACTATTATCATCACCTTTTGGACTATTATGACAGTCTACCACACTTTTTATACTTCCAAATGGTTTGATGGATTTATAAAGCACCCGTGTCTTGAAATTGTTCAGTATAATGTGATTAACTTTCTGTGCAATTTGGTTGGACAGGAATCACAGGACTGATTGTTCTACTGAGTAGAAAAAATAAAGTAGTGCCTGCAGGTTGAAGAACAAGTACCGATACAGCACAGAAAATTTGCTCAAGGGAAAGCAAAAGCACACAATTTTAAAACTACTAAATACATAAAATTTCCTGAGAAAAACTACTCTGTTACAGTAATTTGAGTACTTGTAATTTGTTACTTTACACCACTGTTAATTACACACATATCACAGTCTCTTTCAATTGCTTACACACCAAAACTAAACCTTTACCACAACTAGCTTACACTCAAGGAGCAAAACACGAGATTAGATTTGCACAACTGTCAGCACATTGTCAGCTTCACACATTTGCAAAACATTACACACAGTGATTTGCAAACCACTAAACACACTTTTATACATTAGACACAGATACTTATCATGATGTCCTTTCCATGCAGTTAAAAAGCAAAAGCATTCAAATGAACACACACACACATGAACCAATTAGTTATACACAGCCGTCAGGTGTGCACATATAAAATAGCATCGGTTAAGTTTACCTGTCTTCAATAAATATGGAAGGCAATGTTGCAGTAAGTGAAAGAGGAAGGATGAAAGAAAAAGAAGCATACAGGAGTACAGGAGACAGGGAAGAGGTAGACTTGGAGTAGGACCTGGACAAAGGAAATAAGAAATAATAATACAGTTTTTCTCAGTTGTTCACACACAATTACTTGTACTTCAGACACAATGACTACAATAGACTCCAAGGGAGTAAATTGCTCGAGGAACACTCCTACGGAGATAGAGCTGGGAAGTGGGAAGTGTATATATATATAAATACACTTATCCAATATGTCTGAAATATTCTGAAGCAGCAATACTGTTTTGTACTGTCCTTAGAGTTAGCGTGAGAATCACGCTTTAAGAAAAAATATATAATATTAATGGGACATAAAACATTAATGCACATCAGTAACTCGCCAGTTATTTTTTAAAATGTATGTCCCTGTAAGAAAACTTTGGAAATTATTGGAAATCCAGTGACCGTAATAATCAAACCCTTGGGAATAAGTGTGGTCAGAACCAAAGTTCACAGGACTGTGTTCTATGGATTCCTCTCAAGTGGTGGACTTCTACATTCTTATTGCTTGCCACCGAACTGAGCTCATTACTATAAAGTTGACTTGATTTCAACTCTCCTTGACACCCACAATGTCGAAGGCACGCCACACCACTCCTCGCCATCAACTAAATGAATGACTTGCGGCTGCTTTGATGCTCTCGCCGCTTTCGGTGGCAATGCACATTAGCTGTGTTTACGTACAAAAATTTAACAATCAAATGTAAAATAACATGGGCATCACTGTATTAATAAGTAAATAATTATATTTTAATAATATCTTTATTTTTACTTTAATAAACAATCTAATCCTAAGAGGTGACCTTTGCAGATTGCTGAAGAATTAAACTTACTAGCACCGTGTTGGACCTCCTTTTGCCTTCAGAACTGCCTCAATCCTTCATGACAGATTCAACAAGGTACTGGAAATATTCCTCAGAGATTTTGATCCATATTGACATGATAGCATCACACAGTTACTGCAGATTTGTCGACTGCACATCTATACAAGACAGGATGGATCCATGCTTTCATGTTGTTGATGCCAAATTCTAACCCTACCATCAGAACGTCGCAGCAGAAATCGAGACTCATCAGACCACGCAACTTTTTTCCAATCTTTTATTGTTCAATTTTGATGAGCCTGTGCCAATTGTAGCCTCAGTTTTCTGTTCTTAGCTGACAGGAGTGGCACCTGGTGTGATCCGCCTCAAGGTTGGACGTGTTGTGTGTTCAGAGATGCTCTTCTGCATACCTCGGTTGTAACGACTGGTTATTAGAGTTACTGTTGCCTTTCTATCAGCTGGAACCAGTCTGGCCATTCTCCTCTGACCTCTGGCATCAACAAGGAAAAAATCATCTTTATCATTTAAACTTTAATAAATAATCTAATCCTGCGATGGGACCCTTGCAGATACACACATCAATGCTCAAACAATATATTTGTTTAGCCCTTCAAAAAAAGAAGTGAATTAAACTTATGCGCAAAGCTGTAATATTGCATAAAACATTTGCAAATAAAGCACTGTTTCTAACCAATGAGTAAAAGAGTACAAAATTGTCACTTCCTGGTAAACTGGTGCCAAATATTAAAGAAAATAACAGGATTTTCTGTGATTGGAGAAACCACTGTGGGCCGTTTTACTTATATAATAATTGACTTGCACATCAAAAGACGAAGACAAAATGAAATGAATGCAATGTGGTGGCGTTTGGAGGTGTGAGACGCTCTTTGGGAGCACAGGTGCTCAAGATGATTCTGGTGGTAATAATAATGTAATAATAATAATAACAATACTGAACTAATACTATTAACAATATAAGGACGGCTAAATCTCTTCATAATACGAATACGAAAAATAAGAACTGTCATGAAATTCCATGAGGCCAGACCATGTGAATTGTTTGCCAATAAAACAATAAACTTTATAATCTGAAGAAAAGGACATGTGAGAAAGTGCCCAGAACTGCATTTGACACATCCTTCCCATCTTCCATGCTCAGTTGGACATAGTAAACATTTCTAACTCTAACAAATGAACCATTCATTGCTCTTAATGGGTATTTAGGGAGAAGGCAGAAATGTGTGTGAAGGCGCGTATCTGTATCCAGAGCAGTCTGTATTGCAGAGCTTTCAAGCTCAACACTATGCATAATTTGGACCATGTTAGAGTTATCTTTGAGTAATTATTGTTGTGTATTCATTTCTGAATTGGCTTTTATTGTTTGATTCTGTAATTACATCATACACTTTTATCTGGAAAATAAAGTGTTAAGCTTGAATTCATTCTGAATTCTCCTCTTTATGTTCTGTAGATTACAGTGGGGGAAATTAGTATTGAACACGTCATGTTTCTTCCTGGGAATATGATCTCTGAAGGAGCTGTTGACTCAATACAATACAATTTAAAAAACAATACAATTTAAGCATAAAATTAAAACTAAACAAATCTGAAAATTTGAGTTATATGTAATAACAATGAAATGACAAAAGGAAAACCTACTGAAATGTATTTAATACTTTATATAAAAGGCTTTATATGGTGATGGCAGCTTAAAGATGCCTCTCATATAGAGAATGAAGTCACATGCATTGCTCAACAGAGTGCAAAAATCTTGATGGTTTTGTGGGTCTCGTTGCTGAAGAATTACTGAGATAATTACTCCCTTTCTTTGTGTGTTCGATACTTTTTTCTTGTGTCATTACATTTTATTACTCTTAACTAAATTTGTAAACTAATTAGATTTGTTTTCTTTGCATATATGGATTCCTTTGGTTGTTACCAACATCTGGTGAAAATTTCAAGTCAACAGCACCTTTGGAAAAATAGTGACGTGTGCAATACTTATTTCCCCCACTGTATGTGGAGTCTGCGCTACCTCTATGCTGTTTACAGGATTTTATAGATTTTAAGGCTTATTTGACTGTATGGAGCAGGAGCCATGACAGCATGAAGACCTTTTAACTGGTTTAATCACTAATATAAGAACGAGTATGGTGTTAACTACTGAATTAACTACTGAATTAACTACATTTTTGGTATGAGTGAGCAAGAAATAGCGAGAGAAATAACGCAAACCCAGCACGTGAAACTTAAAGCTTCGTTTGTCCCCAATGAACAATAATAGATAACATGTGAGGAGAGGATTGTATATAAATCAAAACTCTAAATCAGGGGTCAACTCAAAATCAAATTGACAGGGGGCCATTTCAGTGACTGACAATTCATAGGAGGGCCGTTTTAACATTCAAGCACAAGAAAAAAGTGGAAACCTGATGTAATTGATGCACTCAGACATTTTTCCCCAGAGTATACACAGTCAAAGCTATTTCTTTTTCTTTCTTGTCGTACACATTGAAGGGGTAATTTAAATTACTATGAAAATACTACAATTTAATAATAGGCATAATAATATATATTATTATGTCCCAGTCAATTGTTGCTTAATCAATAGTTTAACAGATAGTGCAAGAAAGTTTGGGTAACTTTAGTGACTTTACTAGCAATTGTTCTTATCAATATCTTTATTTGTAAAACTACTACAAAGATATATATATATATATCACATTTAGTTTACCACGTTCAGTTCAGCCAGCAGTAAAACTTCACCAATGCACATTTTTTTATACAAATCTTAATAAGAATATGATGAAAATCTATTAAATGAGACCATTTGAATCGAATATTAGCAAAATTATTACGTTAACACCACCAGCATAAAGTGTAAGCCATGAAGAAGTGTTTGTTTAACAAAATACAGGCTGTATAAAACTGATTATAGTCAAAAGACCCTTGAATATTTACAAAAATAGAGCTTTAGTAAAAATAGAGCATTTCAACGTTTAAATCAGCCCCAGAAATAATCTGCATGTGCGTTGCTCTCAACCGCACACCGGGAGAAACCGAAAGTAACCCGAACATATAGTGCAGTACTTTAAATGTCCAGTAGATGGGGGAGTCAAAATCACAAGTGGCTATATGTAATGATAGTGATAAAAAAATGTTTTGGGAGGCCGAATCTTATTTTATTTTTGACATCAGTTGCAGGCCGGAGGGAGGAGAAGGAGGGCCGCAAATGGCCCGCGGGCCGGTAGTTTGAGACCCCTGCTGTAAATTGATTTATAAACAATAAATGTTATCCGTTCTTATAATTAGACATTCATTCATTCATTTTCTTTTCGGCTTAGTCCCTTTATTAATCTGGGGTCGCCACAGCGGAATAAACCGCCAACTTATCCAGCACGATTTTATGCAGCGGATGCCCTTCCAGCCGCAACCCATCTCTGGGAAACATCCACACACACTCATTCACACTCATACACTACGGACAATTTACCCTACCCAATTCACCTGTACCGCATGTCTTTGGACTGTGGGGGAAACCGGAGCACCCGGAGGAAACCCACACGAACGCAGGGAGAACATACAAACTCCACACAGAAACTCCAACTGACCCAGCCAAGGCTCGAACCAGTGACCTTCTTGCTGTGAGGCGACAGCACTACCTACTGCGCCACTGCGTCACCCTATAATTAAGACATACATTCTAAATTTGATGGTCACCTAAAATTGGAGTGAGATTAAATTCAGAGCTGGAAATGAATATAAACTTTACTTTAAAAAAAAGATTACAGAATTCCTCACAGAAGCGCTACAAAAGGCTAAGCATTTAACCTTCGACCATTTGTCGGATTCTGTTGTTGGGCTGATAGAATGAAGGCCTGAAACAACAATTCAAATAAGTCATAAAATAATTCAGTATTTTGGCGTACCTGTGTAAATGAGTTGTAAAGTTCCTCTGTCAGTTCCTTTGGTGTTGCTCACTATGCAGTCATATGTCCCAGCATCCTTCAGTCCAAATCTTGCTATACTCAGAGATGCGTTTCCATTAGCGATTTCCTCGTAATTTAACCGTGTACGATTGAAGTAATCTGCACTCTGTCTCTCCAGCTGGTCCTTCAGGTGGTAGTAGCTGTGGACGACCTGAAAGTCTTCCGCCCGCTGCCACGTGATCACCAGATTTGAGGGGTTCGAGTCCGACTCAAACAGGCATGAAAGCAATGCCGTCGCTCCACGCATGGCGAGTAGAGGTTCAGAAGGCACAGTGACGGAAAACAGGTCTGGAAAATGAGAAAGATTACATTTAGGGAAGATGATGGCAGAAAGCGCATGTTTGCATATTAACCCCATGTGTATTGTTCAAATTGACTAGCCTTTCGTTATGTTAGGGGCTGTTTTTGCCCCATTGACTTCCATTATAATGACATATTTTGATTGCAAAGCCATGACACCATATAACCATGCGTTCTTGATGTTTGGTGTTTTTCCCTGTTGGGAAGAGGTCAAATTTGTCATTTTTACTGTTGATCATCAGTTGGCAGCATTAAGACTTTAGACAGGCCTGTGGAAAAATATTTCTGGCTTTTATATGGAGTAAAGGAGCAGATTATAGTGTGCATGCATAAATACACTTACTTTGTTTACTTTGAGCTGCTTGTCTTGATTTTATCAGACATATCAGGATTTGTTTCTGCTTAATGCCAGAAACTATGCTTTTTTTTTGCACTGCAACTGATGATCAACATCAAAAATGACACATTTGATCTCTTTCCAACATGGAAAACCACAATAAAAGAATGCATGATAATATGGTGTCATGGTTTTGCAATCAAATAATGTCATTATAATGGAAGTCTAACTAAGGCCCTGTTTACACTGCCAGTTAAATGTGACCCATTTCCAATTTTTTGCTCATATGTGACACAGGATCTGTTCTATGACTGTGTAAACACAAAAAAAATGCATGCATTCGGATATTCAGAGATCAGTTTCAGGCCTCCTTCATATGTGGAAACAAATCAGATATAAATCAGATATGTGACAATGCGACTATCATGTAAACAGGCAGATCGGATTTATTGAGCCATTCTGTTTTTTACTTCATTAAACTTGCGACAATGTGGTACTTCTCCGTGGTTTAATAATGTAGAAGGAAAAGCATGTGTGGAGACGCCGACGCGGTAAACAACAATAGAGGAAACATGGAGGAGGAAAGTGGTCAGTCGCCACAATTTGCTCCCACCAAACCTGAGATCTCTCTCGTACCTACAAATTCCTCTGAATGGTGGAGGACACCATATATAAATCATAGGCGCAAGCTGCGATGACCGTTCTTTCCTTCCTCTGCTTCAGAATCATTTTAAAGTTGGGCGAACTTCGCATATTTCTCAGAGCTGAAAGCAAGAAAAGCAATTTCTTCCATCGTAGCTAGAGTGACGCTGATGCTAGAACCCGCCTTTACGCATTTGAGACGTCGTAAATTGTATGGCAGGTGTAAACACATGATTGGATATGGGTCACAATTCAAAGAATGTGTAAATAGACAGGCAAAAAAATCAGATATAGGCACCAAATCGGAATTGGTCAACAAGACCTGACAGAGTAAACAGGGCATAACATAACGAAAAGGGTAATCAATTTGCCTATAGTGTAATGTTGAGGTTTTGAATATGTTTAAAGTATTTTCCCAAAATATATATAATAATATATTTTTTTACCAAACACCTTCCATTTGCTGAAACACAGAGAACGTTGTAGCCAAATTAAGGCTCAAAATCACCCCAGAGAGGATAAAAATATTCCAAACAGCACAAAAGGATTACTCAAAACATTCATGCATGCGGACTTCATGGAATGAACAAGAAACTAATTTCATCAGCTAATGGACTGCAAAAAATATGCTAGCAAACAAAAATTGCATCACGCATTGCGCCGGGTGTATGATAGGGCCCTATGAGTCCATTGAACTTATGTACAGTTTGGTCTATAAATATTTGGACATCGATACAATTCTAACATTTTTGGCTCTGTACACCAACACAGTCGATCTGAAATGAAACAAACAATATGTGCTTTAACTGCAGACTGTCAGCTTTAATTTGGTACTTACATCCAAATCAGGTGAACGGTGTAGGAATTACAACAGTTTGTATATGTGCCTCCCACTTGTTAAGGGTCCAAAAATAATTGGACAGAATAATAATCATAATCATCACTTTTTAATACTTGGTTGCAAATCCTTTGCAGTCAATTACAGCCTGAGGTCTGGAACGCATAGACATCACCAGACGTTGGGTTTCATTCCTGGCGGTGATCTGCCAGGCCTCTACAGCAACTCTACAGTTTTCAGTTCCTGCTTGTTCTTGGGGCATTTTCCCATCGGTTGTGTCTTAAGCAAGTGAAATGCAAGCTTAGTCAGATTCAGGTCAGGTGACTGACTTGGCCATTGTTTAACATTCCACTTCTTTCCCTTTAAAAAACTCTTTAGTTGCTTTTGCAGCACTGTGAAGCGCTGTCCAATGAGTTCTGAAGCAGTTGGCTTAATATGAGCAGAAAATATTGCCTGAAACACTTCAGAATTCATCCTGCTGCTTTTGTCAGCAGTCACATCATCAATAATGCTAAGAGAACCAGTTCCATTGACATCCATACATGCCCACGCCATGTCACTACTACCACCATGCTTCACTGCTTAGGATCACGAGCAGTTCCTTTCCTTATACATACTCTTCTCTTCCCGTCACTCTGATACAAGTTGATCTTGATCTCATCTGTCCATTAGATGTTTTTCCAACACTTTGAAGGCTTTTTTTAGAACTCTAATCTTGCCTTCCTGTCTCCAATGCTTTGATTTGGGCAACTGTTGTTGTGAAGGGTGTTTTCTTCCGTCGTCCACCACAGTTGTTTTCTGTGGTCTACTGGGTCTTTTGGTGCTGCTGAGCTCACTGGTGCGCTCTTTCTTTTTAAGAATGTTCCAAACAGTTGTTTTGGCCATGCCTAATATTTTTTGCTGTCGCTCTGATGGGTTTGTTTTGTTTTTTAGTAACAGATTCCAAATGCAAATAGCACACTTGAAATGAACTCTGGACCTTTTATCTGCTCATTGTAATTGGGATAATGAGCACTGTAAAAAAATCCAACTTACAAATAGTTAACTCAGTTAAAAATTGTAACTTATTTGCACATATTTTTGAGCTCAGAGTTGAATTTACTCATAAAAATGATTCTGCTGCATGTTTGGAACTGTTTGTTCAATGAAAGTAAAATATTCAATTGAGAAGACTTAAAATTTTTATTTCTCCATATCTTCAAAAAAAAAGTAGAGTTAACTTAAAATTTTAAAGCAACCGGCTGCAAAGAAATTTTGAGTTTATTAAGCTTCAGTGTTTGAAGTTGTGCCAAATTATTCCATAAAGTATACTTGACTTAAACCAGCCTTTTCGGTCAACTTAAAAAAATATTTTGGCACAACTTCAACCACTGAAGTTTAAAACACTCAAAATGTCTTTGCAGCTGGTTGCTTTAAAATTTTAAGTTAACTTAACTTTTTCTTTTTTACAGTGAGAGAACACACACCTGGCCATGGAACAGCTTAGAAGCAAATTGTCAATTACTTTTAGTCCTCTAACAAGTGGGAGGCACATATGCAAACTGTTGTAATTCGTACAGCGTTCACCTGATTTGGATGTAAATTAAAACTGGCAGTCTGCAGTTAAAGCACATGTTCGTTTAATTTAAAATCTATTGTGTTGGTGTACAGAGCCAAAAATGTTAGAACTGTGTAGATGTCCAAATATTCATGGACCTAACTGTATGTTAAACTGATTAAAACAGCTTGCGTAACTTATAAAATTAAGTTAGAGCATGATTAACTTAGTTTAACAAGTTATAATGAACTTAAAACATGTTGCCATGACTGATCAAATTATTTTTATAGCGTATGTAGTCTGTTTCATAGTATGTTTCAAAATGTCCCATAGTTATATAAATATAACAAACTTAATTCCAGCTATGAGGTAAACTTTTATATTTGAAATAAATGTAACATTAACTTAAAAAATGTCAAACATTTTAATAAACGTTTAAACTTATTTAATAACATGCAAGCTTGTTTTAACCATATTTTGTGCTGTTCGGGGTTTGACCTTCCAAACTGCAGGTTTTATTCAGCTTTAAAGAGCTCTAAATGGTCCCATAAAGAATACACTCAAAAAAAATTATCCCTGCTGCTTGTTCAAACTACCTGTTTAAAATGAGCTGAAACAACACAATTCTTGTAATGTCTTTGGCCAATTTATTTGTTTCATGTTCAGTCCACTTAAATTTGTAAGTGAAGTCTATTTATAAACTTTTTTTCGAGAGGAGCATGTGCTTATGATTCAGCCAAAGACATGTAACAAGTAAATTGACCGAACCAAATTGACACCCTAGACGAACCTTTAATCAGCAATATTTCTCATAGTTATTCCTAATTTGCATTCGCCATTAACAAGCGGGGGAGTTCTCAAGACCTACCTGAGCTCAAACTCCCCTCTCGCCCTGCAAACGGGAGAGGGCCCCAGACTCGAGGATCTCATGAGCTCAGGGCTCTCTCCCAGGAGAGCATGCCAAACACACTTTATGATCAATCATCAGCTAAGTGTGAACTCTTGAAACCATTAAGTTAATTTGAGCATTTTGTGTTGGGACAACATGAAGGACTTGTGTTGATCCAACTACCTGGGTAGAGGATTTGTAGTTCCCAGCAAGCTTTGCCTGGGATTGAATTAAGAAAGGGAAATGTTGACAATAAAAGTAATCTTAGGTGTTTAAAGTTAACAGAAAGAGTTGTTAGAGTTTAATTTCCACTTTAGTTTGAAGATTTAGAAGATTTTCATGTAGTGCTTTGAGTTTTGAGATTACCACCTTGCATAAGCACCCATGCTTTGGGTGTTGGCAGCTTAATTAGCAAAACTGCAGTGTGTTGCTTTGCTCAGTGAGCAATAACTGTCCTAAAATAAGTTCTGAGCATAGCTGTCAACCCATTTTTCCCGGGATTCTCCCATATTTTACAGTTCTATCCCGCTATCATAACGGTAAGGTATTTTCCCGTCTTTCTCTGAAGGGTGGCAATAAACATTTTAAGAGCCGATCCTCCCTATACGCAACTCATACCGCCAAAACACCAGGAGCCGCCCCTTGCTCTTAAATGAGAGTCTGTTCTGTAATTTCATTTAATTTAGGCATGGAAATAAATATAAAAAACGGTTGGATTCCCTTCTTTTCATTACAGATGCCGTTGCCCCTCCTATGCAATCCTCAAAACAGTCATATAGCAATCCATGACTGTCAGCTGACGATCTCCATAGTGAGAAATAGATGCTGTTTCCGGGTTCTGTACATGCGATTTGAAGCGGAAGGAAAGTCTGGGTTTTGGGTGCATGTTTAAACAGACATATACACATAATTAATAATAATAACATCTAAAGATGTCGATCATGGTGGGGTTTTTTTTCAAACACAACTAAATTTGTCCTAAATGAGCATAAAAAGATAGGAAATCAATCAAACGCTTTCTTCATAACGTTAGATGTGTGCACTTATAAGGTGACACCTCTGTTATTTAATGTAATCAAATAAAAAAAATAAATAAATGAGATTCATTCATTGCTCTTTAATCAGAATGTGTAAGTTATACAGTGAAGAAAAGATTAATGGTGGGCATATCCCTTATTTTTACATCCCAATGTTGACAGGTATGGTTCTGAGTCAGTATTAATCAACTGTATATGTAACTATGAAATATGCACTGAAAAAAATTATTCAAAGATGATTCCATGGATTCTTTTTATTTATTTAAGTGGTTGTACACAAATAATTTGCACTGAATTAAAACAAATTAAGTTAAACATTACCAAATTTAATTTGTTTGTTAAAATTCAACACATATAAATTGTTTGCAACAATTTTGCAGACATTTATTTCAGTGTACCTGAAATGGGTCTTTTAGTTCATTTAGGATAACTTCAAATAAAACGGGGACACTTTGAAATGTACGACACATAATAGACATAAGTTTTCATTCTTGAAGTGAAATAACCATAACAACCTTGTAGAAATATATCTATTTTATTATTATCATTAGTATTATTATTATTATTATTAACAACATCTAAAGATATCATGACCATTGTTGCAATCAAGTAGAGTCAAGTCTCAGATGTTTTGGCATCCCCCACAGTATTTATCTGCCTTTTCAGACAGACTGACTTTCTCAGAGATTGTGTAACAAGTTTTGTGCTGGCTTCTCAATCACGCAAAGATTTTGAACAAAAGATATAAAATGTGAGCAGATGGACTTCAAAATCTCTGCCTGCCTGATTCTGCCTGCACATGTTTTATAACAGAGAATCTTTCAAGCTTTAACCTGAAGGCTGAAGACAAACACAAAATGAAAGAGAAAGTGAACATATTTGTTTGAAGCTGAGTTTGTAAGTGGGATTAACAGTTGACTGAGCTCAGATAAAGAGGCCTGCTTTAAACCTTCTTACTTCTGCATGACTTCACAACCACCAGCTCAAAAACAACAGAGAGAGAAAAAAATTATTCATGTTACACACAATTTCTTAAAGGATTTCCACAAAATTGGCTGTTGTTTGTGATGAATGAATAAGATGTACAGAAACAGACATTCTATATTAATTTAGAGTATTAACAGGCATGTGTTTAGAGTAAAATGATAATTCAGAATTTCAAATAAAAACGTTATCATTATGATTTTTATTTATTTAATAAAACATTTATTTGCATAAAACGATCAACATAAAATAAAACGTCTCACTTAAAATATTAGTGAAAAACTTCAGCTAGTACAAAATGCAGCTGCCAGAGTTTTTACCAGGTCTAGAAAATATGATCATATCACCCCAATTTTATCCTCTTTACACTGGCTGCCTGTTAAGTTTCGTATTGATTATAAATTATTGCTTCTTACCTATAAAGCTTTAAATAATCTAGCTCCTGTTTATCTAACCAACCTTCTGTCTCGCTACAACCCAACCCGCTCTTTAAGATCTCAAAACTCAGGGCTTCTGTAGTACCTAGAATAGCAAAGTTGAGTAAAGGAGGAAGAGCCTTCTCATTTATGGCCCCTAAACTCTGGAATAGCCTTCCTGATAATGTCCGAGGCTCAGACACACTCTCGCAGTTCAAAACTAGTTTAAAAACCTATCTTTTTAGTAAAGCATACACTTAGTGCATCACTTAGCGGTGTGATACATGAGTGTGCCCCATGCAGGTTTTTGCATCTCGTTTATATACACTATGAACAGCAGCTATGCTAATTATTCTCTTTATTCTCTATTTCCACCTGGGGGTACTCATCTCGAGGCCCTCAGACTATGCAGTCCCACTGATTCGATCCAAGACCAGCGACGAGATGATCCCAAGGCTCTCATAATCCTGGACCAGGCTGTATCCTGAGCAGCTGCTGTGGTGGTCATGGTGTAGTGAAGAGCATGAGACGGATTCCTGTGACGCTCCAGGGACAGGCGAGTCTTCTCTGAGGTCCAGCATTCTCCAGCCTCCTGCGCCTAGACTGCACCTCTGCACAAGACGTTTGGCCATAGGAGAAATGGTCATGCCTAAATGAGCCGGATTTCTCTCAAGGTTTTTTAAATTCTTCACTTTTGCCAATTGGTTAACTTTTTTCCTCGCCGCTATCGCCACTGGCTTGCATGGTTCGGGATCTGTAGAGCTGCGCATCGATGGATTTGCTCTTCAGTGTTTGGACTCTCAGTAGTGATTATTAAACCACAGTGAACTGAGCTAAACTGAACTGAACTTAAACTCTGAAAACTGGACTGACATGATTTCAATTTACTATAATCTTCTATGTGAAGCTGCTTTGACAATCTACATTGTAAAAGCGCTATAGAAATAAAAGTGAATTGAATTAAAATATGGAAGAAAAATAATCTATAATATAACTTCAAGATCAAGGGTGTCAAACTCAGTTCATGGAAGGCCACAGCTATGCACATTTTAGTTTCAACCCTGCTTCAACACCAACCCAAGCTCATTCTGATTACGTACTCCTATATACATTTCTGGAGAGCACTAAATATGTCCCTGGAGGTATGTTTCTTTGCAGCTTTTTGTTTTCGCAAATCCACCAGAGGCCGCTGTGTGCGCTTTTTCAGATCTCAAATTTCTCTCGCGAGTGCCATTCACACCTGCTCTTCTCATGTAGATCCACCAGAGGCCGCTGTCAACTGACTGACTGAATAACAATCGACTGACCAACCTTCCTGAAAACCTGATAGTGTTTTCAAAAGCACGGATTGACCAGCGCCCACCCACTTCCCTAAACCCAACCGACAGTTAAAAAAAAAAAAAAAAAGCCCTCGCGGCAGCCTGATCTTTACCACATTTTTCAGATTTTACCACACTGTTATTAGCTTGTTTATTAAATTTTTTAGGCTTCTGTTTTTGTCCTATTGTGTTCTTATTGTGAGGCCATTCAATGACTGCCATTGTGTCATCAGCTATTTTTTTCCTCCACATATGATTTAATCGCATTGGCAGTGTGTTTGGGAACATTATTATACTGAAAAAAACCCATTATAAATGGTGTTTCATTGAAAGGATTGCATAACAGATTAAAACATGTCTTTGCCAACAATATTGCTAAGAGCAATAAAGGAAATAAACCCAAACCAGGACAAACACACTCCAGCATGTTTCACTGAAATGCTCATTCTTTATTTCTCTCTAACTCTTTCACAGGTCTTAAAGAACCGGATGCAAACAAATTAAAACTGGTCGTATTTTAATAAAAGCAATCACAGAAAATGATATGTATTTATATATGCATGTATATCAAAACCTCTCGTCAAATCCTAAAACTGTCCTAAACCCATTGAGTAACCCCCATTCTTGTCTTAGGAATATGTTGAAAAATGTTTTTGATCCTCTTCAAATGTTGACTACTGTATAGTCCTCCTGTGAACTTAGTCGTTTTCAAATTAATCCCAGTTGATGTTTAATAGAGCAAAACATTTTCAGAATATTTAGATTTTTTGTCTCAGTGTCTCTATAATATTCAGGTCTGGACTTAGTGCAGGCCATTTCATGATTGTCATTATTTATCAGCTTCCCCCCAAATATAATTGAATTGCATTAGCAGTGTGTTTGGGAACATTATTAAACTGAAAAATAAAACCATTACAAATTAAGTGTTTGATATAAAGGATGACATAATGAATTAAAACAGTTTTACAGACAATATTGCCTAGAGCGCTGGCAAAAATGAAGCTCAAACCAGGACAAACACACTCCAGCATGTTTCACCGGAACGCTCAGTCTTTATTTCTCTCCAACTATTAAACAAACTGACCAAAACAATTTAAAACTGCTTGTATTCTAATTAGGAAAATGACAGAAAATTATATGGATTTGTATACGTATATACAGTTGAAGTCAGAATTATTAGCCCCTCTGAATTATTTGCCCCCTGTTTATTTTTTCCCGTTTTCTGATTAACAGAAAGCAGTTTTTGTAAACACATTTCTAAACATAATAGGTTTAATAGCTCATCTCTAATAATTGATTTATTTTACCTTTGCCATGATGACAGTAAATAATATTTTACTAGAAAATGTTCAAGACACTTACAGCTTACTATACAGCTTAAAGTGACATTTAAAGGCTTAACTAGGTTAATTAGGTTAACTGGGCAGGTTAGGGTATTTAGGCAAGTTATTGTATAATGATGGTTTGTTCTGTAAACTACAGAAAAAATAGCCTAAAGGGGCTAATAATTTGTCCCTAAAATGGTTGATAAAAATTTTAAAACTGCTTTTATTCTTGTCGAAATAAAACAAATAAGACTTTCTCCAGAAGAAAAAACATTATCAGACATACTGTGAAAATGTCCTTGCTCTGTTAAACATCATTTGGGAAATATTTAAAAAAAGAAAAAAATTCAAAGGGGGGCTAATAATTCTGACTTCAACTGTATATCAAAACCTCTCATAAAAGTTGTCCTAAAACTACTAAGCAACCCCCATTCATTTTATGGGAATATTTTGAAAAACTTTTTGATCCACTTCAAATGTTGACTTCTACAGTATATATACATTGTCTTTTTCAAATAATTTCCAGTTGATGTTTAATAGAGCAGGGAATTTTTCACAGTATTTTTGTTTTTTTGTCTCAGTGCCTATAATATTCAGGTCTGGACTTTGTGGAGGCCATTTCATGACTGCCATTTTTTTTATCTACTATCCCCCTCCAACAAATATGATTTAATTGCATTAGCAGTGTGTTTGGGATCATTATCATACTGAAAAATAAAACCATTACAGATGGTGCTTCATAGAAAGAATGGCATAACAGATTCCATTCACTGCGAATGGAGCGTGAAGATTGCTAAAACTGAACATGAAAATCACTAAAACTGAACCTTAAAATTCTTGGAAAGCAAATTACGCCTAAGAGTGATGACTTTAATGTTAAGGCATAGGGGGATAACTAGGAATATAACACAGACAGATACTATGTTTTTAACTACAGCTCCAGAGGTGTAGTTGCAAGCATACAAGTTTCTTTTGCGAATTTTCAGCCACCACCTGTGTCTACGAAAGGCCTGAGCCACCATTTGAGTCCCACGAATGCTGCCAGAGCCATGTGACTTCCCAGAGACCCCCCACTAGATCGCTGGTGATCATATCACATCCCTCAGGGAAATGAATTGGACACCTGTTTCTTTTCTTCTTTTTTTTGATACCTTGTTTTTAATCTTTTCTATTGTATCAGACTATGCTGAAATACTATACTGAGTCCACAAAAATCCCCCTCCTTGGGGGAAAATAAAGTATACAATATCCACCTGTGCTGACAGAGACACTGCCATACTTCCCATAAAACAGATTAAATAAATAGAGTTATAAAAAAACTCCAGGAGGGCCAAATTACATCTAGTCAAGGTGTTTTTAATTTTATAAATAGAGAGAGGAGTTGACCACGACGTTGGGGTTCAAGTCTGGTGAGGAACAGTTCCATAAAGCAGGTAAGACTAAAACAGAAGGCAAAAACTAAACAAGTAAATAACAGGGTAAGATCTGAAAACGTCATAAAAATCAGGCAGCCGCGAGGGCTTTTCTTTTCCTGGATTGCTTTTCAATACACTATTGGTTGAGTTTCAAAAAGTAGGTGGGAGGGAGTTGACAGTGTCCTCTGGTGGATTTACGCAAAGTGAAGTTTATTTATAAACTAATTTCTAGAGGATCACATGCTTATGATTGCTTGCAGCCGGCCCCGCATTATTCAATTTATGATTCACCAATCAGGCGATTCCTAAGCCACTATAAATACCCTAGGTTCCATATCACAGCCATCTTCGTTTTGAAGAATCCCCCCTTCCACCCCTACTCCTCCTCCATTTCTAGATGGGTTACACGGTGGCCCAGTGGTTAGCACTGTTGCCTCACAGCAAGAACGTTACTGGTTCTAGTCCTTACCAAGCCAGCCCACGTTTCTGCGTGGAGTTTGCACGTTCTCCCCGTGCTCACGTGAGTTTCCCCCGGGTTCCCCGTTTTCCTCCCATTGTCAAAAACATGCAACTTAAGTTAATTGACTAATCTAAATTGGCACCATAGACATGCTCCTAGTAAGAAGTTATATCTTATAAGCAATCACTATCTGTTCATTAGCTACTACAACAGGAGAGTTCTCGAGATCCACCTAAGCTCAAACTCCCCTCTCGCCTTGCAAACGGGAGGGAGCCCCGGGCTCGAGGATCTTATGAGCTCAGGGCTCTCTCCTGGGACAGCATGCCAAACAAGCTTTATAATCAATCATCAGCTAAGTGTGAACTCTTGAAAGAGCATGTGCAAACGGCACTCGTGAGAGAAATTCAAGATCTGAAAAAGCATACACAGCGGCCTCTGGCGGATTCACGAAAACAAAAACTGCAAAAAAAAGTAGATCCTGGGACATATACGTAGCTCCAGAAATGTATATAGGGGTACATATTCAGAATAAGTCTGGGTTGAATATATGATTTCAAACTACAAAAATGTCAATAAAAGTCATTTAAATTGTTGAATTTTCAACATCAAAAGTGGACAGAGCAGAGATCAACATCCCATTATGCAATTCACAACCGTAAATATACGAAAAACTAAAAATTTACGATAAAACACAATAAATGTGTAATAAAAATATCTTTGGAAGCAAATAACATAAAATATGAGCAAGACAACTTTCATTTTTTAAAACCATTCAAAGTGTTTAAATTAATAGGGCATGGGGGGATGACTCAGAATAGGACACGGCAAGGAACACCTGCTTCAAACTACAGATCTAGAGGTTCATCAGTGAATTCGGGAACCACCCAAACACAGAATTATGCTTGTAACAATGGAAATTGCCAGCTAGGCTGTCTAATGATGATTTTGGAAAACGCACCTTAGGTGGGATCAGTCAAATTACAGTCAAGGAAACAGCTGTGTTTAGCTTACCTTGATACAATGTTGGACTTGGCTTGACTTCAATTTCCATTTTTTTTTTGCACCAGATGATGTACTAGATGTAAATTTCGTCTGCTAAGGTGTTCTGGGTGGTAACTAAAGGTTATTTCCACAGCAAGGCTTTTCAAAGCAAAAAAACTTTGTTCAATGGAAATGTCCCATGGAGGTTCTTCCTGAACTTGTAGGTGTAAAATAAAGAGCTTTTATTCTTAGGACTCATTCAGATATGTTTACCTCAGTGCAAAGAACATGAATAATCGAAAGACATGTATTATACTATAGACAAAGCACTTTTTGAGGAATGGAAAGTACTTTACGCTCAGGGAACTATTGTCAAACTGTATAACAGAAACGCATTCATACTGTGATTTAAACTATCAGTAAGGTGTCTAGACGGACATTAAAACAAGCTAAATTGTCAGTAGTGTGTGTGTGTGAGAAAGTGAGTGTATGGGTATTTCCCAGTGATAGGTTGCAGCTGGAAGGGCCAGTTGCGATAACATATGGTATGGTCTGGGTTATTGTTGTATATTACACTACAAAACACCTTGTAATAAACTGCCAGTACGCTTCTGTTATTTTACAGACTTATTTCTCTATATATTATTTTTATACATTCTATAATTTTTAAACTACTAAAATGTTGATAAATGTCACTTTGTTAAATTGAATTTTCAACATCAAAAGTCAACAGAGCAGCGATCAAAAAACTGTTTATTAACCAGCGGTGGAAAGACTACTGAAAAATCATACTCAAGTAAAAGTACCATTACTTGCCTTAAAATGTAGTGCAGGTAGAGTAAAAGTATCTGCTGTAAATATTACTCAAAGTATGAGTAATAAGTAGACCTTTCAAAAGTAATCAAGAGTAGTATCACATCACACTGTGAAAAGCGGATACATTTACGTGTACTTTGTGGATGTAAACATAACATTCTGTAGTGCATCCAGTGCTTGCTCAGCAGGCACACAACATCATAAGGCGTTTTAATATTAGGTTATATTTAGGTTGTGATGTCAGGTGACCAAAATTCAATGTCTAGCCAGCGTCTAAGGACAACATTATTTTAATGTCCAAATTACATCAAGTGACGTTGATATTTGGTTGATTTTAGGTTGTGTTGGAAAGTGACCAAAATCCAAGTGTGTTTGATCAGAGTTGGGCCCTCCAGGACCGAGTTTGCCCATCCCTGATCTAAACAGTCTCTGGGTCAATGCGTGGAAAGATTTTTGACATCTTCTTGGACATCTTCTGTCATTAACAGATATATTTTTTACAGTGTACACTGAGAGAGCCATATATATACAGACACTTTAGACTTACAGGCACATTCTTAAAAATAAACGTTTTAAAATCAAATTTCTCCCAAACAATGCCTAAGAACATGTTTGGATTTCTCAAATGAACCATTTTTAGTGTGAAAACATTTAAATAAACCAATAAACCAGTTTTCACCATAAACAAATGGCTGTAGAACAGAAGATTAACATGAATGTTGAAGGTCTTCAAGGACAATTGCATGCCAATAAAGAACTTTCATTGTTGTGAGTGCCAGCAACCAAAACCCCCAGAAGATGACCTTCCTAAGCAGCCAAAAGAAACAAAACAAACTACTTTTTTTCTTGAGGCTGGAGTTCACTTTGCTCCAATGAAATGTAATTGACTTTGGCTGTTAGTTTGTTTTATATAATAACACTATTCGTCAAAACGTTGGAGCAAATAATCCATCACAACACTATTCCAATGTTTATGATAGTAAGATTTTTTTATTGTTTTGATGAAAAAAAAAAAGTTTTTTTCTGCTCCCCAAGGCTGCATTGGGATACAAAAAAAGTAATCTTATGATAAACACTACCTGACAAAAGTCTTGTCATCGATCCCAGTTGTAAGAGCAGCAAATAATAACTTGACTTCTAGTTGATTATTTGGAAAATTGGCAGAAGGTAGATTTTTCAGATGAATCATCTGTTGAACTGCATCCCAATTATCACAAATACTGCAGAAGACCTTTTGGAACCCACATAGACCCAAGATTCTCACAGAAATCAGTCAAGTTCGGTGAAGGAAAAATCATGGTTTGGCGTTACATTCAGTATGGGGGTGTGCGAGAGATCTGCAGAGTGGATGGCAACATCACCAGCCTGAGGTAACAAGACATTTGTACTGCCTATTACATTACAAACCACAGAAGGATAGCACTCCTTCTCATACTTCAGCCTCCACATCCAAGTTCCTGAAGGCAAAGAAGGTCAAGGTGCTCCAGGATTGGCCAGCCCAGTCACCAGACATGAACATTATTAAGCATGTCTGGGGTAAGATGAAGGAGGAAGCATTGAAGATGAATTCAAAGAATCTTGATGAACTCTGGGAGTCCTGCAAGAACACTTTTTGTCACTCCAGATGACTTTATTAATAAGTGATTTGAGTCATTGCAGAGATGTATGGATGCAGTCCTCCAAGCTCATGGGAGTCATACACAATATTCATTCCTTTTCCACTGCAGCATGACTTTATATTCTATACTGGACATTATTTCTGTTCCATGACAAGACTTTGGTCTAAGCAAAGTCAGACTTTACTGTGCTAATTAAATAAATAAAAATCAAGGCATGACCATATTTTATTTTGGTAAAATAAGCGTAATCTAGAGGTCTTTGCCTTTCATATAAGCCACTTCTGATACCAAATAGTCAACTAGAAGTCAAGTTATTATTTGCTGTTTCTAAAACTTGGATAGGCGACAAGACCATTCTCAGGTAGTGTACAGTTGAGGGCAAAATTATTAGTGTACAATATTTATTCTTTATAAAATATTTCTTATTCATTATTAGTAGTAATAGTAGTGAAAACTATATATATATGTATATATTACTGCATTTATCCATTGAGTCCATTTCTAAACTCTGAATGTCTTGAAGAGTATTTACATGCACACTTATGTCCTTTGACTACTATTTCAACAGCATGTGCAAAAGCTTAAGCCGTTCATATGAACGACTGCATTTTCAGCCGATTCTTGTTTACATGATCTGCCTCTTCAAAGCCTCTCTTGCGTACAGCTGCCACATCAGCACAGCATGACGCCATTCATTAAAGCAAATCACTACACTGATCTAATAAACACGCCTGAAGGTAAACAGTTTTATGACACCATTTTACTAAAGTGGCTTCTTTTTAAATCAAACTCCCTTGTTAAGGTCTTAATGCTTAACTTCCTTCACTGCTGTTTGAGTATAAAAAAAGATATGCACATTTCCTAAGCACAAAAGCACCCCAAACAGATTAGTATTAGTAGGGTGTGGGTTTTCTTCCTGAATACGTCATAATATGCTTATTTATATAATATTCAGTGTGGGCATGGCTTGGTTATTATTAGTAGTATACAATTCTTTTCGGCATATTCCCTTTATTAATCTGGGTTCGCCACAGTGAAATGAACTGCCAACTTGTTTTATGCAGTGGATGCCCTTCCAGTTTCAACCCATCACTGGGAAACACCCATAAACTAACTTTCACACACACACTATAGACAATTTAGCTTACCCAATTCACCTATAGCAAGTCTTTGGACTTGTGGGGGAAACCGGAGCACCCGGAGGTCCTAAAAGCCATGCATTAAAATATTTTTACTCGTGATTATGACTTTATCTTGTGATCTCGACAAAACCAACTCATTTACTCGTGATCGAGACTTTTTATTTTCTCATGACCTCAACAAAACAAAAAGTTATTTTCTCGTTTTCATGACATATTTATTTATTTATTTATTTATTTATTTATTTATTTATTTATTTACTGAAGCTAAGGGATGGATGGGAGACCACATGAAAAAACTACATTGGTGTTGGAAGTGGTGTCAAACTGTTAAACTGTTGTTTGTGTGAGTCCTAATGCCCCAGTATAGTGTTGGAGACACTGTACTGTCAGTGAGCGCCGTCTTTTGGAGGAGACGTTAAACCGAGGTCCTGACTCTCTGTGGTCATTAAAAATCCCATAACAAGTCTCGTAGAAAGTAGGGATGTAACCCCGATGTCCTGGCCAAATTTCCTCCATCAGTCTTTACCGATCATGGCCTCCCAATCATTCCAATCCACTGAATTGGCTCTATCACTGTCTCTCCACTCCACTAATAGCTGGTGTACGGTGAACGCACTGGTGCAGTTGTCCTGTGGCTGCAGTCACATCATCCAAGTGGTTGCTGCACACTGGTGGTGGAATGGAGAGCATACCTGTTCACATCAATATTGGGATGTGAAAATAAGGCATATGCCCACCATAACACCCCCCACAAAAATTCCAAATTACTAAATATGTTCATCTGGAGCTGTTTCATTGTAAATAAACAGTGCAATTGTCCGTAATATGTTATGAAAAAATAAATAGTATACATTAGCAGCAAATAAAATAGCAAACAGTTTAGCTTATTAAAATTAATAGCTATTATAAAGAAATAGAATCAAGTTATCAAATCTAACTAATATTTTCTTCACTGTATAATTTAAACATTCTGATTAAAAAGCAACGAATGAAATTTTCATTTGATTACATTAAATAAAAGAGGTGTCACTTTAAAAATGCACACATCTAACATTATAATGAAAGCATTCCATTGCTTTCCGAACTTTTATGATCATTTAGGACAAAATTAGTTGTGCTTGAAAAAAACCCCACCGAGATTGACATCTTTAGATGTTATTATTATTATGTGTATATGTCTGTTCAAACACGCACCCTAAACCCAAACTTTCACTCTGCTTCAAAACGCGTATACAGAATCCGTTTGTGAAACAGCGTCTATTTATCACTATTGAGTGCATCAGCTGACAGTCACGCACCGCTATATGACTGTTTTGAGGATTGCATAGGAGCGGCGATGGCACCTGTAATGAAAAGGAAGGGAATCACACCGTTTTTTATATTTATTTCAAAGTGTTTTTATGCCTAAATAAAATGAAAGCACAGAACAGATTCACATTTAAGAGCACTGGTGGTTCGGCGCTATCGGTTGTGTATATTATTGCCACCCTTCATAGAAAGATTGATAATACTGGAGAAATACGGGATAATACCTTTACGGGATGATAGCGGGATAGAACTGTAAAATACAAGAGAATCCCAGAAAAAATGGGAGGGTTGACAGGTATGGTGAAGAGCCCCCTTCTCATGATTGTGAAGCACTTTGGATGCATGGCCATACACAATAAATGCACTATATAAATACACACATTGCATTACATTAATTATTATTATTAGAAAGCAAGAGAGAAAAAATATTTTAATGCATGTCCTATTAGGACTTCCGTAGAAATATTATATCACAATATTACAGTTTTTGAGGGTTTTTTGTATCCCAAAAAGAAGAAAACACTTCTTTCAAAACCATTAAAAATCTTATGGTCACAAACTTTGAACTCTACTGTGAGCGACTGAAAATAATAAACCTAATCATTCCAAATATTTTGACAAGTGGTGTAATTATATAAAACAAACAAACCACAAGAGACACATTTCATTTGAACATGTGATTTGTTTCTCAACCATTTACAGACAAAATCAACAGACGTGAACATTTTTTATGTTGTTTTTTGTTTTGGTGTGCTTTTGACATGATCATGGGTGTATTTGAATAATGGTCCCAAAGAGAGTTTAAAACTGTAGTAACCATACTATTCTGGTATATCCCCATCTGGAAACCCAACCACAACTGTCTCTCACTACCCAAAATGCCCTCTAATTTATGTGTTTTACAAAATAAAAAAACCCTTTTCCCAGTAATTACATTTGATTTACTTATGAGATTTCCTGCCAGCCACAACTACCGTAGAAGGATTTAATAATTAATGCTTAAAATACCACTCCTGATTTCTCTTTAATGAAGCATTTTCAAACTGCATGAGAAGAAAATGTAAAAATATATAATTTTACACGGCGGTCCAAGCCCTGGCTGGGTCAGTTGGTATTTCTGTGTTTGCATGTTCTTTCCGTGTTGGCGTGGGTTTCCTCCGAGTGCTCCGGTTTCCCCCAAAGTCCAAAAACATGCGCTATAAGTGAATTGAATAAGCTAAATTGGCCGTAGTGTATTGAGTGTGTGTTGAGTGTGTATAGGTGTTTCCCAGTACTGGGTTGCATCTGAAAGGGAACACAGCTCATTTACAGACAAGCATGCCCTTGGGTGCACAAATGGGTCTAAATGCACTTTCTGTTTAAAGAATGTTACACAGGACATGAAAATTACAACTGCGTCTGGCTGAAACTAGAAAAAAAAACACATATGTCTGGAATCTGGCACTGCATCTGGACACAATTCTGCATTCATTGGCATGCTGGTCTTTTTTTGGTATAGGCCATTTTTACAACACTACCGTTTTTACTGTCATTATTACTATTATCTATTGTTTTTACAAACACAAAGTTGACCAAAATTGAGACTGATGTGTGAAAAAACAAAGGAACAAATAGTTCTTTCAGCAATCTAAATAATGAACAAACGGCCATGTTTAGCTATTATCATCACCCATTGGACCATTATGAACTCTGAATGACGGAATTACTCACTAACAGAGGCTACATGTGCTGCTGAAGATTAAAGATACAGATGAGAGGTTTGCACTGACTGTAGGCTATATATTGCATACTGTTTTTGAACACAAATAAGGACTAAATGTTGTGTGTCATTTTTCTGTAATTGGTAACATATCGGAGACTGTAAGGGTCTGTATGTGTTCATATATGTTGCATAATTTTTTTTTTTTTTTAATAAATCGCAGACGTTACAGTAGGCTATTTTCCCCTATCATTGACCTGAAGTTATAATCCAATCATGTTCATAGAAAGGTTAGTAATGAACATTTATACACAAGTATTTATGTGTATATAGCATCTGTTGTGTATGTGGACGACTTCTTTAGTACAGCACGCTCACCACAGGTACCATTTTAGCAGGGGAAACGCAAGCCTGATAAAGCTGACCCGTACCGTACCGTACTGTACCACTCAGTGGAAACGGGCCATTTGTGTCCCACCAGTGACGATATACAGCCATATCGCACTGCTACGAGTGAGTTATTGCGTTTTTACAACAGTTCAATGGCATAAGTGTATATAAAAAAAAATCTAACACAGAGAGTCTTAAAAATCCTTTTGTACGAGGAACTACTTTCTACTACCATTCATTCACATCTGCAGCTGACATCAAAACAGCGGAAACGGTTCACAAACTTCACAAACGTCATCTTAGAGCTAGTATTTGTGACTAAAGTGGTGACGAAACAGGTGATTTTGCCCACATTTTAAGAGTGTAAGGCTTAAAGGCATGAAATGCCATCAGTCTAAAGAGATTTCTCAGTATTTCTCTGTTGCAATCAGGATTTCACAATAATTAACCCTCAAAAAGCCAAAGAAAACAACTACAGGTAAACACTACCAGACAACTATGGTACAGCACTACAAAATACAAAAGAGAGAGATCGACTTAGAATGTCACTTACCTGCTCTATAATGATTTGTTTAGCTGTAGAAATTTTTTTTTTCTACCCTAAGGACTTATCGGTCTCTGTCACTATGTTGTGGCAAAACGTCAACCATCTTTGCTCTCCTCCGTATGACAGGCTGCATCGCCGAAATTATAAATATTTAAAATAGGCACTATCCTTATACATAAACTGCATAGTTACAATCTAAACAACTACATTCTCACTTTAAAAGACTCAAAAGTACATGCTGTCCAACAGCTGCAATATTTGTCAACTGTAGTGAGTTTATTATTGATCTGCTGTCACTCCATGTGGGCGGAGTAATATACAAAGGTGAAGAGGCTGTACGAGTACTGTTGCAGAAAATCTCACAGCTATCAGATTCGAGAACCAGACAAAACTGTTGTATAAATATATATTTATACAACATATTTCTCTGTTTTTTCTCTTTACACCTTTTGAAGAGAGGTTTTGAAAATTAGATTTTTCTTTAAAAAGATGAATATAATAAATGTTAAATTTCAATGCTGATAAAAAGAAAAGAAACTAAACATTATATACAACTGTTGCGTGTGGCATTCACTCCAGCCCATAATTATTACTTTCGATTGATCTTGTTTGTTTTTTTTCCCTTTTCAGTTTTCACTTATGTGTTTGGACTGTGGGGGAAACCGGAGCACCCAGAGGAAACCCATGTCAACACGGGGGAGAACATGCAAACTCCACACAGAAATGCCAACTGACCCAGCTGGGGCTTGAACCAGTGATGACCACAAATTTGGGAAATAATGTAATTTATTTGCATTAACTAACATTTTCTTTGTATGAAAGAGCTGGTCTTCTGCGTTAATTAATGCATCAGATGAACAATGATAATCAGTATCCAGCAAATCACTAGAAAAACAACAACAGAGAGCGGTTTCAACTCGAAGAGCCTACGACGCCTAGACTGCAGCTCCACACAGAAAGTTTCCCCAGAGGAGAAATGGTCATGCTCAACTAAGCCTGGTTTCTCTCAAGGTTTTTTTTTCTTCACTTTGTCAGTTGGTGAAATTAGTTTTTCCTCGCCACAGTCACCACTGGCTTGCTTTAAACTTGCTTTGTTTAGGACTGGTGGAGCTGCGCATCGATGGATTTGCACTTCAGTGAACTGAACTTCAACTCTAAAATCTGAACTTTACTAGAACTACAGTTGAAGTCAGAATTGTTAGCCCCCTTGAATTATTAGCCCCTCTGTTTATTTTTTCCCCAATTTCTGTTTAACAGAGAGATTTTTTTCAACACATTTCTAAACATAGTAGTTTTAATAACTCATTTCTAATAACCGATTTATTTTATCTTTGCCATGATGACAGTAAATAATATTTGACTAGATATTTTTCAAGACACTTCTATACAGCTAAAAGTGACATTTAAAGGCTTAACTAGGTTAATTAGGTTAACTAGGCAGGTTAGGGTAATTAGGCAAGTTATTGTATAATGATGGTTTGTTCTGTAGACTTTCGAAAAAAACATATAGCTTAAAGGGGCTAATAATTTTGACCTTAAAATGGTGTTTAAAAAACTGCTTTTATTCTAGCCAAAATAACACAAATAAGACTTTCTCCAGAAGAAAAAATATTCTCAGACATACTGTGAAAATTTCCTTGCTCTGTTAAACATCATTTGAGAAAAATTTTAAAAAGAAAACAATTCAAAGGGGGGCTAATAATTCTGACTTCAACTGTATGGTAAGCTGCTTTGACACAATCTAAATTGTAAAAAGCGCTATATAGATAAACATGAATTGAATTGAATTGGACAGTGGAAAAAAACAGCTGCATTAATTGTTGACTTAGCCCAGGTGAGAAGTGGGAACTGTCATCAACAGACTGAGCGGGTAACTTTCCCCTGTTCCCACATGCTTACCAGGTATATTCAACTATTTCATGTGCGACGTAAAATACGAAATGATTATCCTTACAGCAAGAAAGTCAGTGGTTCGAGTCCCGGCTGGGTCAGTTGGCATTTCTGTGTGAAGTTTGCATGTTCTCCCCGTGTTGACGTGGGTTTCTTCCGGATTCCTCCACAGTCCAAACACATGCGGTGTAGGTGAATTGAATAAACTAAATTGGCCATAGTGTATGAGTGTGACCGAGTGTGTATGGATGTTTCCCAGTACTGGGTTGCAGCTGGAAGGGCATCCGCTGTTTAAAACCTATGCTGGATAGGTTGGCGGTTCATTCTGCTGTGGCAACCCCTGATGAATAAAGGGACTAAGCCGAAGGAAAAAAAGCATTAAAACAGTAATAGAAAACCTAAATTTTAAATAAATATTTTTCATGTGCAATATTTCCAATATTATTAGTCTCTTTACTGTATTTCAATGAAATATATGAAGCCTTGGTGGCACTGAGAAGTCCTTTAAATGCCTGAAAAATCAATGATTAACAAAAACGTGTAAATTCAACACTCTAATTAAATGCAGTCAAAATTATACATACAAAAAATGTATTTTAGATTTTCCATTGAGTCCATTTCCGAACATTGAATCTCTTGATGAGTTTCTTTCCACCCTTTTGCCCTGAGACAACTATAATTAAACAGCTTATAATTTAAACAACCTCCACATACAGTCGTTGAGATGAGAACCTGTAATTTCAGTGGATCCTCCTATAATGATCCGCCTTGCCCTCTTCAATGCCTCGCTTAAGTACGGTTGCCACATCAGCACCCGAAAATAGAAATTTACAAAATTTGTGTTATTTTTGTAAATTTCAATTTTAGGGTGGTCCCCTTTAAAAACAGGTACAGTTGAAGTCAGAATTATTAGCCCCCCTGTTTATTTTTTCCCCAATTTCTACTTAACGGAGAGTATATTTTAACACATTTCTAAACATAGGTTTTAATAACTCATTTCTAACAACTGATTTGTTTTATCTTTGTCATGATGACAGTAAATAATATTTGACTAGATATTCTTCAAGACACTTCTATACAGCTGTCAAGCTGGTAAACAAGGAAGACAGAGATGGTTCTCTTTTCACAGGGTTTATTCAAAGGCAATCAAATGGCATCACACAGGTCGTATAAAAGACAGTTATTTTATTTTTGACATGATGACAGTAAATAATATTTTATTAGATTTTTTCAAGACACTTCTATACAGCTTATAGTGACATTTAAAGGCTTAACTAGGTAAATTAGGCAAGATTTTGTATAACGCTGGTTTGTTCTGTAGACTATTGGAAAAAAATTGCTTAAAGGGGCTAATAATTTTTACCTTAAAATGTTTTTTAAAAAATGTAAAAGTGCTTGTATTCTAGCCAAAATAAAACAAATAAGACTTTCTCCAGAAGAAAAAAATATTATCAGACATACTGTGAAAATTTCCTTGCACTGGTAAACATTATTTGGCAAATATATATATATATATATATATATATAGATATATATATATGTATAAAAATAAAAAAAAGATTTAAAGGGGGGCTAATAATTCTGACTTCAACTGTATGCTTAACACAAACAAGCTGAGTGCTTCGTAATTAGGGGGAAACTAGCTTTTTTTTAGTTCAATTCTTCAATCAATTCTTAAAAGTGTTTGAAGAACTGGGATGTTGAAACCACAAAGTTTTTAAGAGCCATAAAAGCGCAGACCAGAAATTACAGTGTGAACTTGCAATATATGAGATAAAAATAGGCATGCGCATTTCAGCAACAAAAATAATCACCAAGTTTCGAATGAAGAGAAATAAACCCCAAAATATATGCCTAAACTCACAATTAAAATCTGACTTTGCTTGCTTAAAATGTGACCTGTTCATTTTAAAGGTTGAAAAGCTCTCAACTAACAGAATACAACCAGCAGAACAATTTCAGGTTTCCTATAGATAATTCTTTTTTTTTTTTTCGGCTAAGTCCCTTTGGTGGCCACAGTGGAATGAACCACTAACTTATCCAGCATATGCTTTAGGCAGTGGATGCCCTTCCAGCTGCAACCCATCACTTGGAAACATCCATACACTCTCAGTCACACACAAACAATACGGCCAATTTAGCTTACCCAATTCACCTATAGCTCATGTCTTTGGACTGTGGGGGAAACCGGAGCACCTGGAGGAAACCCACGTGGACATGGTGTGAACATGCAAACTCCACACAGAAATGCCAACTGATGCAGCTGAGGCTCAAACCAGAAACCTTTTTGCTGTGAGGCGATGTCACTGCGCCACCGCGACGCCTCCTATAGGTAATGACATTTTTCAATGTATGCATTACTTTAAAGACACAATGTGTAAGATTATGACATTTTAACATTAACATTTTAACATCTAAGGTGGCAACACAGTGGCTCAGTGGTTAACACTGTCACCTCACAGCAAGAAGGTCGCTGGTTCGAGTCCCGACTGGGCCAGTTGGCATTTCTGTGTGGAGTTTGCATGTTCCTCCCGTGTTTGCGTAGGTTTCCTCCGGGTGCTCCGGTTTCCCCCACAGTCCAAAGACATGGGACTAATAGTCTCAAACTGAATTCTTGGAGGAATGCTCTGCATAGTTTAGCTCCAACCACCTCCAACTCACACCTGCTTAATAGTCTATGGTAGTCTTAAACAGCTTGATTAGTTGGCTCAGCTGTGTTTGATTAGGGTTGAAGCAAAACTGTGCAGAGCTGTGGCCCTCCAGGAATCCAGTTGGAGACCTATGGACTAAGCCGAAGGAAAATGTATGAATGTATGAATGAATATTTAACGTTAAAAACAATTACACTTTATCATAAGATACAGATTAGAACATTTCCTCAGTGTCTGGAGAGTTAAAAGCGATCTTTAAACCCTGACTTTCTGAGAGTGAACTCTTTTCTGACTGGTCAGATGGCTGGCAGGACGAGACATCTCTATTACAACACTCCAGTTATTTTTGTCACACAAAAAATAACCCAACTGAATGATCGATTAACTTGCAGTCAAAGTCTACAGATCACCCAGGATCAGTCAAACATCGAGACCACATATGCAATTTACTGTAGGCCTAATTAGCACAATATAAACATGAATAGTTTCCCAGTGGTGAGTTGCGGCTGGAAGGGTGTGAACATATGCTGGATAAGTTGGTGGTTCATTCCACTGTGGTGACCTCTGATTAACAAAGGGACTAAACCGAAAAGAAAATTAATGAATGAGCATGAATAAACATTAGATGACGCAAGAAACACTACAACTTCCTGAAATGTATATCACCGCGTGCATCTGAATCAGTTGATAAATTCCACATGCCGTCACACCATCAGGAGAAAGCCCTCCTGGCTGGAAATAACATTACTACATTATTTCCCACTGAGAGTAACTTCTCTTTTAATAGTCCCCCACCAAAAAAAACCTAACAATTGTTGTGCAATTAGATCCAGCATTACTAACCGATGTGTTTCTACAGAATTCCTTCAGGGAAAGAACAGCCAGAAAGGAGAAATTTATAGATTTGTGCCTAACAGTAGCATCATTGAACCATATGACACCTATTAGGGCTGCACAATATATCATTTCAGCATCCATTTCGCAATGTGCGCAGCCACAATTGTCACATCGCAAGATATGCAATGTTAAGTTGACCGGGAGCTACAGAATTGTATTTAATTGCTGTATTTATACAGAATTATATGATTTATACAAAAAAAGTATTAATATAATAGGGCAAAAATAAGAATATGTTGCTTACCCCACTGGCAGATAATGTAGCTTGTTCCAAGATGGTGCCGAGCATGGCCGCCGTGTTGCGAGCTCCCAGCAAACTTCATTGTGTTTTATATGTTTTACTTGTATTTTTGTTGTTTTTCGTGCTGGATGTACACACTCTTATTGCCTACGAGACACACACTTCGAGAAATTGGAAACCTATCCATCGTACGCATCACTGTCAACATTGCCAATTTTACACTGTCTTGTTTTTTTGTATGTTGTATTTTGCACTGTCGTTGTATTTTGCACTGTCTGGAGCCAGCACCTAAGCTTTTCACTCATCATAGCACACGTGCTGCTGATGATGTGACAATAAAAGTGATTTAATTTGATTTAAGGAAAAACTCTTAATTTTAACTTATTTATTCTGCTTCATTAAAGAGCACCTAGGGTACCCCTTTTTGCAGATTTAATGTCTTTTGTGTCCCCAGAATGTGTCTGTAAAGATTCAGCTCAAAACACCCATCAGATTATTTATTATAGCTTCATTAGTTTGTATTTTATAGCTCTCAAGAGATTTTTGCTGTTTTTGTGTACTGGGCCTTTAAGGCTAGTCCTCCCGGCCCACCGTTTCCAATTGGTCCACCGTTTTTATGTTGTTAAATTGGAAAAAAAAAGCACTGGGTGTGTTTAGATCACCCCAATATGACGGTCTATACACTAAACCTACACATATGTCTGTCCAAACAGCTTGAAAAGTAGATTTTTCACCATAGGTGCCCTTTAAAGCAACACAGTCTCAGTTTTATAATGGTGTTGGTAATTGCGAAACTTTGTTCTCCACTATAAATCATCTGCTCATCTGTAACTCCTTGGAGCAACAGAAAAACAAAGTAATGGCTGTATGATTTTTAGCACCAAAAATACAAAAGAAATGCTCCAACTACCAACTACTAAAAAGCAGACAACTGTGCACAAGTCACTGCATGCGAGTTTGCTGGACAGTCTTTCACTGACACTGAAGCAGAACCAGAAGACACTATTTCACTGAGGAAATGAAAGCTCTCTCTCAATTCAATTCAATAATTGCTTTATTGGCATGACAAATGTTACAAATGTATTGCCAAAGCAGTTACAAATATTTACATAAAAATATTCTTCTGTATTGTGTTGTCCATTGTTTAGTGATTGATTAACAGAGCTCATATACTTGTGTGCAAGTTGTGTTGTTTGAAGGTAAAATAAGCTTTTGTTGCATATTTTAAATGTTTTGATACGGTTAGAGCCTTTTGCAAGCAAAATGTGTCATTTTGACCATGAGCGCCACTGTTTAGGCCTGTGTGTTAACTGTTTTGAAAATGTGGAGTTTCAGTTGATGGCTGCATCAAAGCAATCAAGAAAACTGACATGAATGTGTCTGTAGAGCGAGTTTTTTTTACAGATTCTATCACAGAAGACATTGAAGACAATGACCAAGTGGAAGTGGAACTAGATTTACATGAGTTATTTGCTATAAAAGCTCATGTTGTATTCTGTGATTGTATCTGAGTTTTGTTTTGTTCATTGGGCTCAACATTCACCAAGTTATCGATCTCCTCGCCGCCAGTGTTTGTGAGTTTTGGTGAGTTTGCATACATGTTTACTTTTCATTGCGTCTTCCTTAAACTTCAGCGGTTTGCATTTCTCGCGGTCACAGAAGCTCCCTGTCATCTTAACTAGGTGCAGCTGGAAAGTGCGAGTGCGTTGCCTCACGTGCGCGTCCCTCCATTGGAAATAACGAACGGTGTCGCGGATGAAACTGAGAACCGGAAGGGAGTGGATGGGTGTCGCAGATGAAAGTGAGGACTGGGGGGTTTGCTCACTATTCTGCCGCCTAGGTCGCCTCTATGGACGCGCTGGCCCTGCTCAGGACACTGTTCATAATTCTGCTGCACCACAGAGTTATCTGAACAGTTTCATTTTAAATAACATGGGAATGTGCGCGTCTGGTGTGCCGTGTCGTGGCTCTGAGCGGCGCATCCGGTGTATGATGCCTTTTAGTTATAGCCTCAAGCAGGTCGTACACCAGAAGCGCTGCTCGGCTACAAGCAGTGTCGCGCCACGCAGCGGCATGCATTTCTGAATTCTAAACATAAGTTTCTATCAGGTGACACACACCGGCGCCGCAAGTGTGCGATACTTTCAACTGTCATGTGCGCGCCGCGTCGCCTCCGGTGCGTTATGCCCTTCAGTCAAAATTAATTCAGTGTGCTTGGTTATTATTCTCGGTGTAGGCTACAAGCTTTAAAGCTTTAAAACTTTAAACTAGCACACAGCTGGCTGTAAAACTATACAAAGACACAAATGATTTTGTACTCTCTGCTTGGTCTGTGTCCGAGTCGTACATGTACAGCTGAATGCTGGTCCTCTCCTCTCACTCGTGTTGCTTCTCTCTGTCTGCCTGTCTGTAGCCATACACAAAGCGGGGGAGCTCTTGGCTCCGCCCCCTTGTTAAGTTGGGCGGGAAGTAAAAACTAATTTTCATGTGAAGCAACACGCCCCTAAAACAGCGACCTGTGTACACGCGCCCAAAATGACACTTTTTAACACATTATAATAAAAAAATCTGAATTGTGTTTTGAACTGAACCTAAACTGGCACACTCAGAAGAACCATAATATTAATATTACATCTTAAAAAAGGGGTAAAAAAAATTGTAATTGTAAAAAAAACTAAATTGTATTACAAATAATATATAAGCATATTTACAAAGTTTAATTCAAGAATTGTTGTGTTGTGAAGAAAAAAATATAATTGTGTATGGAAAGCATCGTCAATGCACCATGAAACACAGAGGTATCGAATTGAACCGAATCGATGGCATGAAAATCGTATCCGAACCGTGAGACCAGTGTAGGTTCACACCCCTACAAATATAAAAGCAGACACATATGAGCCATAATGGCATCAATGATGACTAAATCGCTGAAGATTATCCAAAAGATATCTGCCGAATTGGAGCTCTGACAGAGACCTGATGGTTTTACATGACTGAAAAGCTGCTGCGGGTGCACTATAAAGATCAATTTACAGTTTGTGATCATATCTCTGTTTTGTTTGATTGATATTTGTAGCTTGAAACAGATGGAGATAAGATAGAGATTTGGTTTGGAGAAATGTTTCGTGCTGAGACCCCAGTGTAGCTGTCAATACAGCCCATTGTTTTTTTCCCCGCCAGCCTGCACACAGTACACATGACTGAAAACTATTATGGCTCGTTTCCACTGAGTGGTACAGTACGATACGGTTTGGGTCGGTACGGGTCACCTTTATCAGGCTTGCGTTTCCACTACAAAGGGTACCCTTTTGGTGGGCGTGGTGTACTACAGAAAGTTTCCGTCAACGTCATTCTCGCTCGAATAAATGTGTACAGTAAAGCTGTACAGGTAGTACACATTATATGAGAAGCTCTTCTAACAAAACAGATGCTTTAAACATATTAATACTTGTTTATAAATGTTTATTACTAACATTTCTATGAACATGATTTGATTATAAGTGCAGATCAATGACAGTGTGACAGTGTTACAGCCTACTGTAACGTCTGCAATTATATAAAATAAATAAATAAATACAACATATATGAGCACATACAGACCCTTACAGTCTCAGATATGTTACCACTTACAGATAAACTACACACAGCAGACATTAAGTCCTTATTTGAGTTCAAAAATAACATGCAACATATACAGTAGCCCACAGTCAGAGCTAACCTCTCATCTGTATCTTTAATCTTCAGCAGCACATGTAGCCTCTGTTAGAGAGTAATTACGTCATTCCGAGTTCATAATAGTCCAAAAGGTGATGATAAACATGGCAGATTGTTCATGGCAGATTGTTCAGGTTGCTAAAATGATTTGCTCCTGTGTTTTGTTGGGCTTCTCCTTTTTTCCGCGCTTCACTCTCGCGTTTGTCCTTTTCTTTCTGAATGGATCAGATGTCGAAGACGCTTCATTAATCACACACACGTTATTATCATCAGCTCAAGAAGTTCGTTATATCAAATCTAGACGCGATCGTGCTTTTACTTTTAGACAACCTCGTAAAACAACAACAGGACACGGCAGATACTTGGCTTTGTGGCTGTTCATCAAGACAACGACAAGGTTTGTTTTGAGCCCAGGTCATTCATTACTTGTTATCATATGCATATAGTTGTCTCGGCTTTGTATTTAAAAACATGGCGGCTCCATTGTTTTGATTCTGGCTAGCTCCACGAGATCTCTGTAAACCAATCAGCGTTCAGCTGCGCGTGTAGCTCCACCTTTTGGTACTCTTTCTCATCTTTGGTACCCTTTCGAAAGGGTGCCGAAAAAGTGGTATGGTACGGTTCCGGATCCACTCAGTGAAAACGGGCCATTAATGCATCTCCCACAGAACAACTGTTTACAACATACTTGTACACAACATCCTTGACAACTAGTTTTCAGGGGAAGTTGCTTGAGAAATTGTGATTTCTCTATGCTATGATGTCATGAACAACCTTGACACAAAATCTGAGTCTTTGCATAGAATAGTAGTTAATAGGTAGTTAAAGTACCCCTATTGTGGAGTATGAAAGGCTCATATTTTGGTTTTAGGAGTCCAAACAATTGGTTCACATGCATGCAAGGTCAAAAAGCACTTATATGGTCTCTTTAATTTATTTTCCATCGGCTTACTCCCTTATGTATCAGGAGTCGCCACAGCGGAATGAACCGCCAACTATTCCAGCATATGTTTTACACAGCGGATGTCCTTCCAGCTGCAACCCGATACTGGGAAACACCCATACACACTCATTCACACACTACGTCCAATTTTATTTATCCAATTCACCTATAGCGCATGTCTTTGGACTGTGGGGGAAACCGGAGCACCTGGAGGAAACCCACGCCAACACGGGGAGAACATGTAAACTCCACACAGTAATGCCAACTGGCCTAGCTGGGTCTCGAACCAGCAACCTTCTTGTTGTGAGGTGACAGTGCTAACCACGTTATTCCAAACCCTTCCTTTATTTGACACTAATCTGCAGTGACTGATTCATTGACCAAGTCTGTTGTAATTTCTCTACTGCGTCATGCACATTTTGGGAAGAGAACAGCCTTTACCGCAGTACAGCCTTTTCTCCATTACTCCATAACAGCTTATCAAGGGGTGTACGGATCACAACCCACAGCTCGGAATGCGCGTGACCCGCAGATTAATAACTTTTTTGAACTTGTAGGTTAATCCAACATTTATAACAATGGCAGAGAGTTTGTGTCATTCAAATCCTGTGTATAAAAGCATTTTGACTTTCCTGTAAAATATAATGATGACGGGAAAAAGTTGTGGTGGGACCTAAATGCTTTCTTAGGTTATTAATCTTCTTATTAAGCTTCTTAGGTTAATTAATAAATGCTTCTGTAACTTTAATGTTAAGGAGTTTGCCTTAAATTTTAATTTTTATTTATGTGATGTAAAACTTATTTTAATTAGTATTGATTGTGTCCAGCACTTTGGACAACATTGTGTTGTAAAAAATGTGCTATATGAAGAAAAAAACTAATTAAAGGTGTTTTCTGTCAGTAGCTACATTTCCATCAACCTATTTTTATGCGCATTTTGGATATGCGCATAAAAAATGGTTGATGGAAACGACATTATGCGCATAAATTTCAAAAATGCGCATGAAAAAATGTATGCGCATAACTGAGTAGGAAACTACGATGGAAACACTTTCACCACACAAATTCCAGCATGCGCATTAAAAAAAGGTCATGTGATTTTGTTATAAGAGATCACGTGATGATAAAAATGTGTGTAAATGGACAAACCAGCAGGCTGAGCACATTGTAAACCATCAGAAACGTTGTTTTGGTCATTCTAAAATGCCTTACCGTTTCAGTATTAGTGTTATTATATTATTAATGACCTCCAGAGCGGTCAAGAGCGTCTGTGCCACGCGTCTGACACCTTCAAATGCCACTGCGCGTTCACTGCATGTCAGGATTGCCTTCTGAGGCGCAAGTCATTTATTAGATGAAGAAAAGATTGACGCATTTTCTCCTACTGCAGCAAATTCAGTTTTTACTGTTGATATTTGGCGGCAGATAATCAGGAAGTGACGATTTTGTTCGCTTTGATTCGTTGGATGGAAACGCTGCTTTATTCGCACGTCTTTTATCCGATAATCCAGTATTGCGCATAAAGTTCATTCGCATTTTTGGATGGAAACATAGCTACTGTTTGTTTAGCCTGCATTAATGCATTCAGTGTGAAGTTGCACAATTAAACATTAAAAGATTGTGATCTCAATTCAAACCCGCGCAACATGAATAATAAATGATAATGATTTGCGTGTTTATTAATTTTTCAAAGCGCTGCATTCAAATCAGTGTTTTATTAAGAGAGATTAAGTTTTTACACTTTTTCAGTTCGTTACAAACAATTAAATAACACAGAAGTACTGGGAGAACAGTTTATAGTTCAGATATAAACGCTGATGTTTATGGTAAAGATTAAAATCACCAATTAATGGAACTTGACGCTGGTGAATGTTGTAGCATTAACACTGTGTAACCAATAGGTGGCGACAAACAACCATCAAAATGATGTCACTGAATAAGTTTTCAAAAATGATCCACCAATAATGAAACATGAAGTTTTATGTGTGAATTGTTAAATCATTAAAATAAATATGATCTGTTGTAGATGTTAGATTTCTATATTTAGCATTATCAGCAACAGTAGCAAAGATAATTTTTTATATTGAATAATTTCCTTTTTTTCAGCTGGTTCTTTCTTAAATTTTCATTTTTATTAAAATTACAGGTGTTAAGTTCTGTTTGTTAAAATTAATGGTTTTTGCAGTGCTATTTTGACATTTGTCTCCTCCCTTTATTGCTGATTTGAAAAATGGTCCGATCCGTGACTCAAAAACCGTAATGTGATTCGAACTGTGAGATTTGTGATCCGTTACACCCCTATTATCAAGTGTTGAAGAATTTAAACAGACAACATGGCTTCAATTTTACCTTATCATTTCCAGCCTGAATTTGACCAGATGCAACAGGTGGCTGGGTCACATGCTAAAGTTTCATGTTGAAAATATGAGCCTGGGATTTGTTCACAAACATCACTTGTATATGTGACTCAGAGATGACTCTTCCTCTGAGAGACATTACTTTTTACACAGGCACTTTCTGTTTTAAAACATTCCAGGGTGTTTCATTTACTTAGAGGCCTTTCAGGACCACCAATTAAAGCAACACAGTCTCAGTTTTATTACAGTTTCGGTAATTCCAAAACGTTGTTATCCACTATAAATCATCTGCTCATCTGTGACTCCTTGGAGCTAGAGAAGAACAATGTAATGGTTGTATGATTTTTAAGGACCAAAATGTACAACATTTGCTAAAGTTTCTGTCTCTCTGGAAGTTTCAAGTATACCTAGTAAGAACTTGGTAAGTAAGAAAGTATGACCATATAACAACAATCTTCCTTACATTGGCTGCCTGTTAAGGTCCATTTGATTATAAAATTATGCTTCATATCTATAAACCTTTAAATCAGGGGTCTCAAACTCAAATTGGCGGGGGGCCATATCAGTGGCTGACAATTCATAGAAGGGCTGTTTTAACATTCAAGCATAAAAAAGTGGAAACCTGATGTAATTGATGCACTCAGACATTTTTCCCCAGAGTATACACAGTCAAAGCTCCTTTTTGTTTGAAGGGGTTGAAGGGGTAATTTTACCCCTACACATTGAAGGGGTAATTTAAATTGCTATGAAAATACTACAATTTCATAATAATAATAATAATAATAATAATGATAATAAGCAATTGCTGATTAACCAAAAGTTTAATAGATAGCGTGAGAGCAGCAGAAAGCAGTCTGGGTAACTAACGTGACTTTACTGGCAATTGCTCTTCTTAATATCTTTCTTTTTTGTAAAACTACAACAAAGAGGGGGAAAGTATATAAATGTATATATTCACATTTACTTTCAATTCAGCCAGCAGTAAAACTTCACTAATGCACATTTTTATACAAATCTTAATAAGCATATGAGGAAAATCTATTAAATCAGACCATTTGAATTGAATATTAGCAAAATTATCAAGTTAACATCACCAGCATAAAGTGTAAGCCATGAAGAAGTGTTTGTTCAACAAAATACAGGCGGTATAAAACTGATTATAATCAAAAGGCTCTTGAATGTTTACAAAATATAGAGCTTTAGTAAAAATAGAGCACTTACAGACATTACTTCAATGTTTAAATCAGCCCCAGAAATAACCTGCATGTGCATTACTCTCGACCGCACACTGAGAAACCGAAAGTTTGGGGACCAGAGGAAGGAAGGGGAAAGGCTGCAAATGTCCTGCGGGCCAGCAGTTTGAGACCCCTGCTTTATATAGTCTAGTTCCTGTTTGTCTAACCAACCTCTTGTCTTGCTACAATCCAACCCTCTCTTTAAGATCTCAATACTCAGGGCTTCTGGTAGTACCCAGTATACAAAGATAGCAAATAATTCTGGCCCAGATTTGGCATAAAGCTAATAAAGCAGGCATTCATCATACACCAGGTTTGACAGAGGTGGTACCGTCTTTAAGGCAGCACGCAAGACATGAGCCAGATGTCAAATGTAGTATTTGACCCAAATGTTAAAAATGTATATGTGGGCCACGAAAGTTTGGCCTATCTTGACACACATTTAAAATACATTTAAATTATTTTTTGAGTAAAGAAATATTTTGATGCACAAAGTCATTTCCATCTTCCTGTTTGCATCTTCTAATGCCTCCATTTTAATCCAGGAAACAATCAAGATTTAATTATTTGAATTACTAATCTATTGTTTCCTGTATGTTGCAAAATAACTCAATTTAACCTACAGTACATATATTTTATTAACCAAATTATTATTTTACTAATTGTATTCATATTAAGCATTACTAACCGTTACCATTATTAATGAGCCTAAAACTAAATGTTTCATGGGTTTATCAATTTCATTGCAGTCGTGACACACCAAATATGGCTTGCAGACAATGACCAACCATGGGTCATAGCTGGCCCAGATTAGGCTGAGTTATGGGTTATTACTTTGGCTGAGAGCTGAGACTAGGCTCAGATATAGTCCATATTTGGTCCTTGTCTGGAAGCCAGACTTGGTCCAGTCATGTACAGTACTTCACTATGGCATGTGGGCCAAGCAAATGCTGATTGTGTGTGCCAGAGTTGGGCCAAAGAATGCTATGTGGGTAGCAAAGTCCACTAAAGGCAGTTGAGCCTTCTCATTAATGGCTCCTAAACTCTGGAATAGCCTTCCTGAAAATGTCCAAGGCTCAGACACACTCTCTGTTCAAAACAAGATTAAAGACCTATCTTACTAAAGCATACACACAACGCATCACATAACTGTAGGATGCATGAGTGTGCTCTATGCAGGCGAGTGGGTTTGACAAACCACCCGTAGGATACACTTTTTCTGTCTTAATGCACCAGGCACTTTGTTAGAAATACTTCTATATGTTTGTTTCTATGTTTGTTTAATTCTCTTTCATTAATAGCACTTCACACTCGCATTGACATTAATATCTCTTGTTCACATACAATATAAACAGCAGCTAAGAGGCTTATTTTCTTTGCTCTCTATTTCCACCAGGGGATGCCCATTCCGAGGCCTCTAGAGACATGTGAAGAGATTATGCCAATCATCGAAGACTTCAAGCACAACACATACAGTCTAATATAAAAGTTTGGCCACCCCTGTGTCAGGAACGGGGCTAGAACCCAGGTCTCCGGCGTGAGAAGTGAGTCACACAAGCACTGAGCTACTGGGAGTTGATGAACCCAAACCACGGAAGGCAACTTGCTTCTTAGTGGAAATTTATTATTGATAAAAAATCTTCAATAATAAATAAAAAGGCAAAAAAACAGTCAGCCAATATCCAAAAATACAAAACTCAAAAAAAGGGAAGAAACTCGAGAACAGTAAACTCAAAAACTTCAAAGATATAAGTAATATAAGTAATAGAAGCGCTTAGCTTAATAACTAGAAGGCTTTACAAAAGAATAACTCACAGTGGTTGACAGGCTTGGATCCACAATAACTGAGCAAAGCACAGATGAAACTGAAACTGAGACTCGAAGTCCTGATTAAGTCTCTCTGTTTGACCATTCGACTCTGGGTGAAAGCCTGAGGATAGACTTGCAGTGGCCCCTATGGATTGACAAAGAGAAAGAGAATTGAGGTCCTCGATCCGAGACAACATCCTGGGGAATACCAAAGACTCGAAACACATGGTTGATGACTAATTCAGCAGTCTCTTTAGCAGTGGGGAGTTTGGACAGGGGAATGAATCTAGCGGCTTTGGAAAACCGGTCTACGATGACTAATGTTGTGGTGTTTCCCTGGGATGGAGGAAGTCCTGTGATAAAGTCCATGGATATATGTGACCAGGGCCTATGCAGAAGTCCCTGAGGTGCACAATGGGAACTTTTGCTCTGGTTGCAGGTGGGGCAAGCTTTGACGTACATGGTGACATCTTCCTTAATAGTTGGCCACCAGAACCGTCTCTGCAGAAACTCGAAAGTGCGGGCTGACCCTGGGTGGCAAGTAAGTTGGGATAAGTGTTCCCATTGGAGGACTTTGGAGCGAACAGCTTTGGGGACGTACAAACGGTCAGTAGGGCCTCCTCCTGGGTAAGGGTCTTTAGATTGGGCTTTCCTTACAAGACCCTCCAGATCCCACCTAATGGGGGCAATAATCTTAGAGCTAGGAACAATAGATTTCTTGCAATCTTCTAGAGAGGATTTTGCATATGTGCAGGACAAGGCATCTGGTTTTAGGTTTTTTTTAACCTGGGCGGTAGGTGAGGGTAAAATGAAACAAGTTGAAAAATAAAGGACCACCTGGCTTGGCGAGGGTTGAGTCACTTCGCCTGTTGAACATACTCAAGATTCTTATGGTCAGTGAGGACTTGAAATGGGTATTTGGTACCCTCCAGCCAGTGCCTCCATTCCTCGAGAGCTAGCTTCACTGCCAGTAACTCCCTATCACCCACGTGGTAGTTTCTCTCAGTGGGAGTGAGACGATGAGAGAGAAATGCACATGGGTGAAGTTTGTTATCCTCACCTCTTTGAGACAACACTGCTCCAATGCCCACCTCAGAAGCATCAACTTCAACCGTGAAAGGTTTGTCAGGGTTCGGAATGAGGATGATAGGTGCTGATGTGAAGCACTTTTTTAGCTTAATGAAAGCCTCTTCAGCTTCAGGTCCCCACTGAAACCCAGCATCTTTCTCCTTGGTGAGGGCGGATAATGGGGCCGCCACAGTGCTGAAATTCAGAATGAATTTCCTATAAAAATTGGCAAAACCCGGGAAACGTTGCACTTATTTGACCGATGAGGAGGAATGCCAGTCCACCATAGCTTTGATATTTTGCGGATCCATCTGGATCTGTCCGGGCTTGATGACAAATCCAAGGAACTTGACTTGGGTTACGTGGAACTGGCATTTCTCGGGTTTAACATATAGGTGGTTTTCGAGAAGACGCTGGAGGACCTTGCGGACTTGAAATATATGTTCTTGGAGGGAGCTTGAGAAAATAAGGATGTCATCGAGGTAGACAAATACAAACTTATTCAGCATGTCTCGAAGAACATCATTGATGAGGGCTTAAAACACAGGAGCATTGGTGAGACCAAAGGGCATCACTAGATATTCGTAGTGCCCTGTGGGCGTGTTGAAGGCGGTCTTCCACTCATCTCTATGTTTGATGCGTACAAGGTGGTAAGCATTGCGCAGATCAAGTTTGGTAAAAATAGAGGCCTCTTGTAGGATCTCAAAAGCAGTGGACATAAGTGGCAAGGGATAGCGGTTGCGGATGGTGATTTTATTTAACCCCCTGTAATCTATGCATGGGCGCAGACCACCGTCTTTTTTGCCAACAAAGAAAAAAACAGCGCCTGCAGGAGAGGTGGATGGCCGGATGATTCCTGCTGCGAGGGATTTCTCGATAGAATTTTCCCATGGCAGTACGTTTAGGAAGATTCAAGAAAAAATACTGCCCCTTGGGGGGCAGGAGTCTGGAAGTAGCTCGATGGCGCAATCATATGGATGGTGGGGCTGTAAGGAGGTAGCCCTCTTCTTACTGAAGACAGCCTTGAGGTGGTGGTACTGGGCAGGAACTTGAGACAGATCCACAGGTTCTCGAGACTCGAAAATGGGGTTCAGAGGTTTCGGATTCAGACAAATGGCTTGACAGGTGGGACTCCAGGCCAAAAGGGTTCCATTAACCCAGTCAATGTGAGGGTTATGTTGCAGAAGCCAGGGATGTCCGAGGATAACTGGAAACTCAGGTGACTGTATGAGATGAAAACAGAGCTTCTCTTCATGTTGGTAGATGGAAAGAGACAAGTGAGACGCAAGGTGAGTCACCTCTCTTGGAGCTAATGGCCTGCCATCCAGTGCTGTAACTGACAGTGGTTCAGGAAGGGAATCAAGGGGAATATTGAGGTCTTTAGCCAGAGGGATGTCCATGAAGTTTCCGGCAGCACCAGAGTCAATGAAGGCATGAAGTTGGGATCTTTGGTCTGCCCAAGTGAGGGTGAGGGGGAGGAATAAACCACATTTGGAAGGTGAGGTGCTGTATGTAACTCCCGTTACAGTCCTTCCTTGCCTGTACGGGACTGAGCGTTTCCCGAAAGCTGGAGGCAGGTTGCAACTGCATTGGCTTAGGACTGTCTTGGTGTACCAGTACTGGGAAAGAGGAGGTTGGAGTTGGCCCCTCAGTGGAAACAGTGGAGCGATTCAGACGCCTCTCCCTCAGTCAATTATCTAGTCAAATTGCTTGGTCTATTAGAGACTCAAGACCTAGGGCAGGTTCCCTGGTAGCCAAATCATCCTGAATAATCTCGGATAACCCGTTCTGAAAGCAGACCATGAGAGCTTCATCATTCCAGCCACTTCCTGCAGCCACTGTTCGAAATTGAATGGCATATTCTGCCACACTGCCAGTCTCTTGTCGAAGGGTGAGTAGTTTTTTTAGAGGCTTGCCAGTCACTAAGAGGATGGTCAAAAACTCTCTTAAACTCCTGTTCAAAAGCCATGAAACTTGAGAAAAATGGTGCTTTAGCCTTCCATACTGCAGTGGCCCAGGAAAGAGCTTTACCGGACAACAGGGTGATCACATAGGCGATTCGGGCCCAATCTGATGGGAATGATGATGGCTGTAATTCAAAGGTTAGAGAACATTGTGTTAGAAAACCATCACACGCACTAGGATCACCTGAAAAGTGTCGAGGTGGAGGTAGATGGGGTTCCATCATAGGAGAGGGTGCTCGAGATTCTGATAAAGGAGCTGGGATGGCAAAGGAAGCTGAGCCATTTGGCAATCTGTCAAAGAGTTGACGAACAGTAGTCATTAGTTCAGAAAGTACCTGTGAGTGTTTGGCCATCAGGGCCTCTTGCTGTACTAGGACATTTTCATGTCATTGAACTGTAAACTCATGTTGAGCCACCGTGGCAAGTAGCTCCTGGGAACTGGGGGGGTTCATGTTGTTGGCTCAGCTATTCTGTCAGGAACGGGGCTAGAACCCAGGTCTCTGGCGTGAGAAATGAGTCACACAAGCACTGAGCTATTGGGAGTTGATGAACCACTTAGTGGAAATGTATTATTGACAAACAATCTTCAATAATAAATAAATGTAAAGTAAGGCAAAAAAACAATATCCAAAAATACAAAACTCAAAAAAGGCAAAAAACTCCAGAACAGTTGAACTCAAAAACTTTAAAGATATAAGTAATAGAAGCGCTTAGCTATATAACTAGAAGGCTTTACAAAAGAATAACTCACAGTGGTTGACAGGCTTGGATCCACAATAACTGAGCAAAGCACAGATGAAACGGAGACTACTTAAATACAAATAACTAAACAAGGCACATGTGAAATCAATGACAATGATTACGGATACAAAAAGGGAAAATGAAAAATTACGACATCTAGTGGACAATAAAGGACATTACAAAAAAACTAGAATAACAAAAAAAGGCAAAACCCTGACACCCTGATCATTTTTATAATTGCAAGCCATAGCCTGTTGGCCTTTCAAATCAGAGAGTTCATTTGGATATATTTTATACCACAGAGAAAGAGCAACATTTCAGTTCTGATAGAACATTTATTTAATCAACAGATGCTATGCAATTTAAGTCTTAATGAAAACAAACAGGTGCAAATATTTGGGCACGCCAACAGAATAATGACATCAATCTTTTGTACAGCCACATTTTACTTAAATAACAGCCGATAGATGTTTCGTATAGTCAAGGATATCTCCCAGAATTCATGCTGAAGGCATTTTAGACCATTCTTCCTTGTAGAATGTCTCCAGTTCAGTCAGGTTTGATGGCTGCCAAGCATGAACGACCCTTTTCAAATTAATCCACAGATTTTCTATGATGTTCTGGGGACTGGGATGGCCATTCTAGAACATTGTATTGTATCTGAGCATGAATTTCTTGGTAGATCTGGAACTGTGCTTTATGTCATTGTCCTGCTGAAACATCCAACCCTGCTGTAACTTCAGCCTCTTGACTTGATTCCTGAACATTGTTCTTCAGAATCTGCTGATACTGGGTGGAATCGATGCAACCTTTAACTCTGACAAGGTTTCCAGTACCTGTGCTTGCCACACATCTGCACAGCATGATGGACCCTCCACCATATTTTACAGTAGGGAGCAGGTTCTTCTCCTGAATACTGTGTTCTTTCTCCATCATGCAAAGCGCCTATGGTTATGGCATCTGCCCACAGTATATTTTTACAAAATGATTTAAGTTTGTCCATATGAATGCTACATCCAACAGACCACACTATTATGTTTTTCTCTTCTTTTTCATTCTTTTATAACCTGTTTTAATCTGATTTGATCTGTTTTCTTTTTCTTATACTCCTCTTGTATTCCTGTTTATGTAAAGCATTTTGAATTGCCACTGTGACTGAAATGTGCTATAAAAAATGTACTTGCCCTGCCTTGGCTTAAACTCTGCAGGACACCGGCCCTATAGCAACAAGCTTGGTGACCCCTGGTTTAAATTGATCCAGCTGCTGACTTACAGCTGCTGGTTGCTCTGTTGCTTCCCTCAACTTACACTCAACTTACAAGATAGAGGCAGGAGAAAAAATAATTAATTAATTTTAAAAACAATAATAATAACGCTGCATTGAAGCATCACAATTCTTTCTCTAATGATCTTGAATCTATTCTTAAAAGTTATGAATCAATTCTGTATTTAAATAAGACTGCGACCGTGGGGACCTGCATGGGCACGAGCTCTACACAGAAAAATAGTATGTGTTGATAAGCACATATGTTTCTGCATTTGCTTCAATTGGACAGATGGATGAATACAGGCGAGACGTCACTTCTGATCCATTCTGATACGGATTCAGGAAATTTTCTGCACCCTAAAGTGAAACCTCGGGTCGCCATAGACATGGTGACAACATGCTGCACTGCAAGACTTAAGAGATGTGTCAGCGGTTTCAGAATCATTAAAAGATGCAGGTGAATGATGCACGGACACTGCTTACAAAATTGTATGTCACCATAATGGCCCACTCCGATATAAGACCTAACTGAACTCTCTCACTTAGGCCTACTGTACATTGTTGCAAACATGTGAAACAAACCTTTTATCACTAGGACAATAAACCAATCCCTTCAGTCTGGCCTCTTACCATCTGCCTTAAAAATGAATACAATCAAGCCACTTCCCAGGAATCCAACCCTCGATCCTCATATTATGGATAATTACAGGCCCATTTCCAGTCTAACGTTACAGAGAATGTAGTGTCCAGGTACCTTTAGGATTATCTTAAATACAAAAACATTTTTGAAAAGTTTCAGTCTGGTTTACACATGTGAGCGTTACAAATGCCATGTCCTTGACATTGCAGCAGCATTTTATATCATTGATGAATGTATACTTCTGGTTATACCACTATACCACTCTCTAAAATGAGATGCAGATTCAGAGTTCCACATGGGGTGGTTATTAATTAGCAAATAATATAAATATTGCAAATGTAAACATGGAGGTGAGCAGGTTATATTGTAACAATGTATTTTATTTTCAAGATCTGAGGTGAACTATCTGCTGCTGCTTTCAGTGGTACGGCAATAGATGTCATTTAAAATGGCATTCAAACACACATTATTAGCATTCAACACTGAATAAAGCACATGAGGTGTACCTGAGTTGATCATTGTCAGTTTATCCTGTTGTTCAGCTGCAAGAAATAGAAATTTCAGCAGTTGGTTCGGACCAAAGCTTCTTTAATATAGAAATTATTCCTTCTATCGTGTGCTGTTGCTTTTATTTAGAACACGACTTAAATCAGCCTTAAATCAGCCTTTAGGCTCGACAGTCAGGCACACTGCTGCTGGTGTCGTCAAACTGGCAACCTGCTCTTGCGTGTTTTGAAACAGGGGTGCAATACCTAGTTCAACCATTGGGTGTCAAAGTTACATACTGCATCTTTAATAACAATAATGGTTTGCGTCATACCTTGCAGACAAGACTAGTGACTTTGGGAGGTTCAAGGTACCATGCACGGTTTGTTAGATGTGGTGTTCCATAGAGGTCATTATAGAGCTGCACTGTATTCAACATTATATAGGCTAGAGTAGTTATACTTACACTGTTACGCATTTATTCTCATGCACAACACTCTGTGTTCGCAATGAAAGAAAAACATATTAAATGCTTGTCGCAATCCAAAATCTGCAATGCGATATGATTATTTTAATGATGTGCACACTTTCGGTTTCATTTTCACTGCTAAGTGTGGTTAATACTTCCCGCGCGGCTCTCAAACGACCACAAACTGAATGTTATTTACCACTTTATTGGTGTTATTCACAGACTATGCAGGTTCTGTTCACTAAAGTAGACATCATTAACAGGCGCGCACCCTCCTGCCCTCTCTATGGTAACAGCCTACGGTCAGCTCACGTCACACGTGATTTCGCAGCCACGAATACGTCATTACATGAAGACAGAAATTACATTTTTGGGTGAATTCTACCTTATAAATACAGCAGGTGATTCGTTCAACACCATTTGGAGGTGTCCACATTGCTGTCAATGTATGTAAAACAATGTGAAGACTTGTGTGGTCGCATTTGCTTCTCTCCAGAACTTAAAAATATAATTGGCAGAATTGTGGAAATGCTGGATTAAGATCGCCTAGGGCAGGGCTATTCAATTGACGGCCCGCAGGCCGAACCCGGCCCCTGAGGCAATTTGTACCGACAATCTAAATAGTGTGACCAAGACATCAAAAATAAATGTAGTTCATTCGAAATACAGCCTCTATAGTTATAAAGTGACGTGCGCCTGTTCAATACAGCATGAGCTGCAGAAGCTGCGCAGAGCGTGAGTCACCTGACATTAAGAGAGTGGCATGGCCAGCCGAAAGTATTTGGATATGTTTGTAGAAAAGGCCTTTTGTACTATGCATTGATATCATCAATAGGAATGCAACGATTAGCCGATTTCACTATTAAATGCGCTTTAATTAGTTACGATTAATCATAAAGACTTCTCTAAGCTGCATTTCTGTTGCATGGAACAAAACGAAACTGCTGCAAAGTTATGCCAAGTTGCCAACTGTGCGCTAGTTTAAAGTACTAAGTATGTACACTGAGGCTAATACACCCGCACACCGGATTATCTAGCAGCGGCCGTTCCCATTTCACGTCTTTTCCGCTTGCAAGTTTGTTGTTTCTAATGTAAGAAATTAGAATATATGACATGCGTGCACAAGCAGAGCAACGCGCTTGCATCTTTCCGGGTGTGCGCAGTAGAAAAAATTTCACGGCGAGAGTTCTGTGTGCCTTTCAGCGCAGAGTAAACTAAATATATGTTAGACAAATTATTATTAAAATGATTATGTATGCATGAACGCAGAGGGCAACAACCGTTCATCTAAATAGCTACCTAAAGCTTGAATTTACATTAGATGTGATAACCGTAAAACCATGATTATTCTTCAGACTATATAATCGTACAACCAAACTCTATAATTGTTGCATGTGGGTGTCTTAAGGAGCAAAAATACAATATATGGACTCTTATATTGTTGTTGTGTTATCACTCATATAGCAAGTCATATCTCTTCGGCCCTTTGTTTGGGATGCTTTTCATGAACCGGCCCCCATGACAAACTAATTGAATAGCCCTGGTCTAGGCGGTCGAATCTAGATAGTGATCTTTTTTCGATTAATAGTGCAGCTCTAGGTCATGATTTTGAACTATTTTCTTTGTTATTTACATCAGTCAGTATCTGGGAATTTCCTTCCTCATTGTTACAGTGATGATACACAATTATAAATAGAAAACGGAACTCACATCATGGCTGTCAATGATAACAACAACATAATCCACACTCACTGCCTGGCTAGGGAAGATAAAGGATTAGATGAATCATAACTTTCTCCGGATGAGTAGCTCAAAAGCTATCAACATTGGTACCCCTCAGTTGACTAGAATGTCTATCATAAACTTTATCAGATTTTCTTCTGGCCAGCTCATTCCCATCACCATTAGTCACCAATCTTAGTGTTAGGTTTGATCTAAATCTAACCTTTCAGGCCCATATCAAACAAACAAAATATCTTTTCACCATCTCAGGAATATAGTCAGACAAAGAAAAGCTGTTCATGCTTTTGTCTCCTTTAGACTCCACTGTAACGTGATTCTCATCTGGATTCCTAATTCAATTTATCCTTATTTCTGTAGCGGTTTTAATGTAGATGTTGTCCAAAGCAATTTAAAATTGAAGAGGCATTCAGAGGCAATACACACAAGAAAAGCTAATTAAAGGAACTGTTGGTGCTTATCAATAAGCATTAAGTGCTACAGTTAGGAGGGATAAATGTTTTTGTCTTTTTTATAGAGAGAAGATGCCTATAGTTGTCTACAGGTAATCAGACTTAAGCATTCAATTAGTTGTTCAAGCATAAAACTAAAAGCCATTCAAATGCAAATGAAGGGCACCTATGGTGAAAAATCTACTTTTCAAGCTGTTTGGACAGACATATGTGTAGGTATAGTGTATAGACCGTCATATTGGGGTGATATAAACAAACTCAGTCCTTTTTTTTTTTAAATTTAACAACATAAAAACGGTGGACCAGTTGGAGCCGTTTTGAGACTGACCGCAACTTGACGTAGAAGTGTGGTCCCCCCACCCACCAATATTGATTGACAGCTGCGTATTAACATGTCTCCGTAGTAACGTTTCATATCCACAAGACAGGACGTGTGCAAATCCACCCTAAATAAAAGGTCTGTTCAGTTTATGATCATCAATCATCATCAAATGTGATCAAGAGTGAGTTTGACAAGTTTAAAATGTTTTAAAACAGCGCATGTGTGTAATGAATTACAGCCATTTACTTCAGCTTTACTTCATCACCACAGCCACGTGTCAGAACAATAATAAAAGACGCTTCAATCCCGGTTCGTGGACGTTAAATCAGGTTTATTTTGTACATTATCGTAACAGATACCCATACAGCAGTGGAGATTAACCTGTATCCTGTCACATTTGCAAGCAAAAACAGTGCAAAGCTAAACGCGCGCTGTATGTATGTATGTATGTATGTGTGTGTGTGTGTGTGTCTGCGCTCTGTGTGTGTGCGTGAACTTTGTAACGACATCGCGTGTGACTTATCCTGCAGCTCCACACAACAAATGCACCAAATAATCATTGATAAAGCTTTTACTGTAGTATTTGTCACAAACGTTACTTGAGATCTGCTTCCTTCATGTCTGTCTGTTGTCTGAGGCAGCCGAGGGCGGAGACTGAGGCACGCGCGGCAGGCACGTGGAAACGATGGGCGGGGAGGACTAGCTTTAAAGGCGCAGTACACAAAAAATGCTAAAATCTATTGAGACCCATAAAACACCATCTAGTGAAAGCTATAATAAATAATCTGATTGGTGTTTTAAGCTGAAACTTTACAGACACATTCTGGGGACACAAAAGACTTATATTAAATCTGGAAAAAGGGGTAACCTTTTAAAGGGCACCTATTTTACCCCTTTTTTAAGATGTTATATTAATATTATGGTTCTTTTGAGTGTGCCAGTTTAGGTTCAGTTCAAAACACAATTCAGATTTTTTTTTATTATAATGTGTTAAAAAGTGTCATTTTGAGGGCGTGTACACAGTTCGCTGTTTTAGGGGCGTGTTGCTTCACATGAAAATTAGTTTTAACATCCCGCCCAACTTAACAAGGGGGCGGAGCCAAGAGCTCCCCCACTTTGTGTATGGCTACAGACAGGCAGACTGAAAGCAGCAACATGAGTGAGAGGAGAGGACCAGCATTCAGCTGTACATGTACGACTCGGACACAGACCAAGCAGAGAGTACAAAATCATTTGTGTCTTTGTATAGTTTTACAGCCAACTGTGTGCTAGTTTAAAGCTCCGAGCTTGATCCCCCCCGGTCCTCACTTTCATCCGCGACATCCTCCTGGTCCTCACTTTCATCCGCAACAACGCAAAATGCATGGCGCTGTGCATCGTTAGTTAGCTATTTCCAATGGAGGGACGCGCACGTGAGGCAACGAGCTCGCACTTTCCAGCTGCACCTAGTTAAGATGACAGGGAGCTTCTGTGACCGCAGGAAACCGCTGAAGTTTAAGGAAGACGCAATGAAAAGTACACATGTATGCAAACTCACCAAATCTCACAAACACTGGCGGCGAGGAGAACGATAACTTGGTGAATGTTGAGCCCAATGAGCCTTACATCTAAAAATAGAGCAAGGGTGTTTCTTTGGTGATGTCGCTTTGACTCACACGCTGAAAATGGCGGACGTGAAACAACATACTGAGGATATGGTAATGCACACCTGTCAATCAATATTGGTGGGCGGGGGGACCGCACTCCTACGTCAAGTTGCGGTTGATCTCAAAACCGCTTCAAATGGTCCACCGTTTTATAGGTGCCCTTTAAAGGAAACAAACCTTATACGTGGTGATTTTGTAGCAGCACATTTCACTGGAAGCGCTTAAACTGGATTAATTAAAAGTCCTTCTGCATATTCTGCTTTTTACTCATTTGTTCATCCATGGTGATGCTCCCACAAGCATTACAAGGTCACATCAAGTGCTTTGAAATGTGCCTTTTATATTTAAAGTTTAACAGAAGAGAATAACTCTAGCAACTGATAGGAGTTGGAAAAAATGTGTACCTTCAAATGCAGCCAATGCAGAAGTGTAGGCCAAACACAAACGCACAATGGAAATCCTCCACAAGCAGGAAACACTGCTTAATTCACATGAAAACAAGTTTCCTTGTTTGCAGCAAGCTCTGAGCAGCATACAACTAGAAACAAGTGTGTTGGGCGTATGGCTAGTGAATTCTAAATGATCGAAATGTCATGTCTTTAAGAACCAGCTGCCGTTTAATAAATAAGGTGAGTAAATATTCAAAAAATCGTTTTGACAAATAACCTAATTGTTTACCTTAGATATTACTTTTATAATTAGCAGTTGATGGGCTATTCTTAATTTATTGATCATAGTTCACAAATAGTTCTCAACCACAATATTTTTCTTTAGTAATTGCCAAAAATTAAATCAGGAACTTTCGTTGTCCTAAATATTACTACTGCTCAGTTAATCTAGTTAATAGAAATCTAGTTAAAAAAAATTTGCAGCTTGTTTTAACTCATTTAAAAAGAGCTGAGACAATACAACTCTTAAGATTGTTCTCAGACAACTTAATTGAATGAATGATTTGTGTGGACATTTGTTAATTTCTGGTTACTGGTTAATTACTGGTTAAGGGGCTTTTTTTGGGACATTTGAACACACACAAGCTCATCTAATCAGCCATTTAATTTTTAGAACTAGAACATTATCAAAATAAATAATTGCCAATATAACAAAGTTACACTTCAAAATCCATCTGTTATGATCAACTTTTCACTTGTCTTTACACTTATTTTAAATATTTCATCCTTCCTTGTTTCTCCGCACTTACAATAAATATTGGCAACACTTTAGTTTAAGTAACAATTCATACTCTTAACCTTCCTATTATTAAGATATTGGATGTTTACTCAACATGGGCACATTGTGAAAATGTAGCCATATATAAATTTCTGGAGATCGCGAATTATGTAGCCAGAGATACAAATGGCTGCATTTCATCTTTAAAGGGACGCTACGAGGCGGTATGAAGCCGTTCCTTCTCGTGCTTACTAGCCGACCGCTTACCTCCATATGGACGGCTTTCCACTGTTACCACTTTGTCCAGTGGGCTTTCCATGAACAAGGCGGACTTGACGTTACTACAACAACGATCCAGAAAGCAGGTAAGACAAAAACAAAAGCCAAAAAATAAAATAAACAAGTGAATAACAGGGTGAAAATGTTGTAAAATCTGAAAACGTGGTAAAAACCAGGCGAACGAGGTTCTTTTTCTGGATTGCTTTTAAAACTGTCGACTGGGTAGGTCGAAAACACTATCCGATTGTTAATTGTGACGTCACGCGAAGGGCCTTCCGGGTCTAAGCGCTCTATGAAACTAAATGAGGAGACTTATCAAATGCTAATTATAAACGTTTACAAAGCGATGTAATACTTTCGAAAAATCATGATGGCAATATATATATATATATGGTAGAATATATATATATATACACACACACAGTTGCAATCAGAATTATTGAACCCCCTTTGAAATATTTCCCAAATTATGTTTAACAGAACAAGGAAATTTTCACAGTATGTCTGATAATATTTTTTTCTTCTGGAGAAAGTCTTATTTGTTTTATTTTGGCTAGAATAAAAGCAGTTTTAATTTTTAAAACCCATTTTAAGGTCAAAATTAATAACCCCTTTAAGCTATTTATTTTTTCCATAGTCTACAGAACAAACCATCATTATACAATAACTTGCCTAATTACCCTAACCTGCCTAGCTAACCTAATTAACCTAGTTAAGCCTTTAAATGTCACTTTAAGCTGTATAGAAGTGTCTTAAAAAATATCTAGTCAAATATTATTTACTGTCATCATGTCAAAGATAAAATAAATCAGTTATTAGAGACGAGTTATTAAAACTATTATGTTTAGAAATGTGCTGAAAAATCTCTCTGTTAAACAGAAATTGGGGAAAAATAAACAGGGGGGGCTAATAAATCAGGGGGTTGAATAATTCTGATTGCAACTGTATATGTCTATGCCTAATATATGATGGCCAGAATGTGATTTATTTTTTATAAATTGTTAAAAGTTTGGTATTTGTGATGCAGCAAGCCCAGTGATTGTTGTGTACACTATGACTTTATATAAAATACACTTTAATGTGTGATATGAATAAAAAGTGATCATAAACAAATATTTTGTCAATTCAAATGAGTGGGGGCTTGGACCCGGAAACAGTATTACATACGTCACCAACACGTCACCACTTAACAAGCGAATTGGTTGGGTTTAGGGAAGGAGGAGGATGGGTCAGTCGATCGGTCAGTCAGTTGACAGCGGCCTCTGGTGGATTTACGAGAGAATAGCAGGCGCGAATGGCACTCACAAGAGACATTTGAGATCTGACAAAGCGTAAACAGCGGCCTCTGGTGGATTTGCAAAACCAAAAACTGCAAAAAGACATAGCTCCTGGAGCTATTTGGTGCTCTCCAGAAATATATATAGTGGTACGTTTACAGAATGAGCCTGGATTGTGTTTATTATTGTGTTTATATATATGATGACAGAATTTAAATTTTGAACTATCCCTTTAATCCTCTGTCCTACATGCAGGCTTTTGCAAAAGTGCTGCTGCTTCTAGAGTTTCTCTCAACCTGTATGTCTAAAAAGCTTTAAACCGCTTTTACAGTACATGCAAGGGTTTACAACAACTTGTAATTATTAGATGTGGTGAATGTTTCATGATTCTTTACTGCAGCCAAGTTATTTTTTTGAGAATCTGAAATTTGAATTCTGGCAAATGCTGGCACCGGCGGTGCCTAAAGGCTTCCTGATGATAACACACCTAATTCACACACCTAACTTCTCTTAGTTCTTCAAATCTCTTACAGTTAATATATATATATATATATATATATATATTTTTTTTTTTTTATTTTGCTTGTTGCAAATTCTCCTTGATAAATTTTATGTATGACTATAGGAATTATCCTAAAAAATTGCTGGCTACACATTGTGACTTTGAGAAACAGTTATCAAATAACGTTTCATTTTTACTGAGCAATGTTATAAATATTATATTAAACATGCAATATAATGGTTATTATAAAGTGAACTACTGTTGTTGTTTTCTTTTACTTTAAAGATGTACTCCTAACTAGAAGAATGGAAACACAGCAATGAATGGAAAAGGCTTTGCCCGTATGTAAGTTTACCAAGTTCATTTTATGTCAAAATTCTTTTTTTTTTTTGGTTGGTAATGTTCTTGTTTATAATTGCCTGTGTTCACAAACCAGCTTTGTCCTCGTTTATTTATTAATTATGTTATACTATGTTCTGGTGTGTGTTTTGTTTTCCTTTGTGTCTTTGTTCCTCTCTTGGAATACTGCGGTTTACTCGTAGCAGTACCTAATTGTGTGTGGTTTGTATGTGCGTAATCTTACAAAAATGAAATGTAAATGAAACCCAAACAAGACCAGTGAAGTAGGAATATTCAGATGGATGAGTCAAAATTATTGAATGTGGTGATATAGGACAAATTTTGATTCAATTAAAAATAAATGTTTGAATTTCATTTTGTATAATAGCAGATACCAACTTGGTTGTAACCTATTATTTCATTTATTGCAGGTTTTCTGGAAGCTCTAGTTAAGGGCATCAAGGACATACCAATGGCCTAAACCAATGTCAGCCTGGACAGACGTCTATTGCAGTTCTGCTACACCACACCAAACTCTCTGCTTTTGTATGGATGTCTGACTACTACGGTGTTCTCTGAAGGTGTTACTGAAGCAAAACAACAGCACCCGTTACGGTGAAATTTGTGTTCATAAAGGATAGTGATATATGTGTAACAGGTCCAGTACATTTGTCATAAAGGTTAAATCACAAAGAAGTTTGTTTTAGAATTTGCAAATGTTTCTCTCTCTCTCTCTCTCTCTCTCTCTCTCTCTCTCTCTCTCTCTCTCACTAAACATTGGTTTGAGCTCGTTTTGGTCATTTCAATGTGATATTTGACTCTTTTGCCATGAAACTATAGTTTTCTCTTTTTCCATGTTTAGCAAGGGTCCCAAGATGTTCAAAGTGCAGAAAAGGAAGTTAAAACTTTGTCAAAACATTGCTTCTATCTTCAGTGGTTCAACTGTAATCATACAAAGCTCAAAAACACATTTGTGCATCAAAAGTACTGTAAAAATAACTTGTGTGCCTCTGCCACAACAGGTTAGGGTGTGCGCTTACTGCTCGTAGTAAACACACACCCTGATCTGATGCGGGAGAGATGTACGCAAACAAATTTGTATTTACTGTTTTGTTTTGCCTCACTAAAGTGTTGTTGGAGCTTGGCATGTTCTCAGTTTAACCACTGAAGTCACATGAAACGTTTTGACTGTTTTTTTTGTGCCTTATCTGGACTATGACCATCTCGGGACCATTGCTGTCTGTAGAGGATGAGCATTTAATCTAAAATATTCTAATTTGTGTTCTGAAGATGAACAGGTCTCTGGGATGACACAAGTAAGTAATAGAACTTATGTGAACACTTAATGTGACATTTTTTTAAAGACCAATGTAATAGTGAAATTTATCTACTAGGTGAATAGTCGTACATTCACAAACGTGAGCCGTCATTGTAGGACCCATGTGAACATGCAATTTTAATGATACTAATAATAATGGAATAACAAATTACTGCTTTATTATTTAAGTTATAGGCTATAATAAGTCAAATAGGTCTAAACATGTCAAGGTGTAACTGTTGTGTTTGTGAGAGAGAATCCAATCATATATTCTACACATTTTCTTGATGATTTACTGAAATATTTGCCTACATGTTCCGCTGTCACAGGTGCTCAGTTTTGCTGCAGTAAACACAATAGATGTACTTTATGCAAAAAGACAAAAACAACTAAATATTTAGCATGCAGACCTGCAAAGTGAAGGAGCAATGTCAGATTTATAGATTATAGCAGGAGTTTTCACTATTGTGAAAATCAAGTCATTTATTCTTAATGAATTTGAGTGGCAAACCTTATTATTGATGTTGTAGGATACTCACCTGGTGTTTGAGAATAAAAGATGTATTTAACTGCTAGACTGATATAGATGTTTTAGTGTTTTACACTTAATTCTTTGTCCCCAGTACCAGCTTTTACCTCAAGTTTCTCTCAACATATAAAACCTTAAACAGATGTAATGTATTGTACATGTGATTCTTAGCTGTGGGTGATGTTTTATGATTTTTTAACTACAGCCACTTTAAAAATATGTAAACAGAATTGTATTTTGGAGACTGTGTTGGTTGAAGCGTAGTTTAGTTAGTTATCTGTCTTTGTGAAGATGATAACACTTTAAAATAAGGTTGTGTTAATGTATTTACTAACATGAACAAAGAACAATACATTGAAAAAAATATTTCATATAAAGAAAATACAGTTGATTAATGTTAACAAGCATACATTTAGATTTTAATAGCACAGTCACATACTTTAATTAAATGATTAATAAATGCTGTAAGTATTCATTCTTTGTTCATGTTAGTAAATATTAACTAACTTCAACTCATGCAACCTAATTAAAAAGTGACCATTTAAATGTATGCCTTTTTGCGTATTTAAGTTTACTGCATGTATAGTAACCTGAATGGTTTTAATGAACAATTGTATGCTGTAAATTCTCTGTATATTTAGAATATAAATGAAATCATGTGGTGTGTATTGAATAAATCGATACACAGGCTAAGTTGTGTATTTGTATTGTGTTTTTTATTAGTAAAAAGTTGTTTGCTCTATGGACTTTGTGTTATATGCAAGTTCTATTTAACTTACGTTGAAATGTACGACGGTGAAACAACGTCAAGGTATCAACGTTGATCCAATTTGCTAAATCGTAAGGTAATTCAACGTTGATCCAACCATAGACCTGGCGTTGATTCAACGTTGAATCACAGTTGAAATGCCGGCTGGGGATAGTTGGGACTGAAGTAATACACAAAACATGAACAACTGCTTCGTGTTTCTCGTTTAAAAGTCAGCAGAGGTTTTAAGAAAGCGTCAAATGAGAGAATTAAACGCCAGTAAACAACATCAGCAAACGCTTAACTTTAGCCTACTTGCGCTGCTCTGTATAGGGTATTTTTTCCCTCATTTTTCCACAAGCTCGCACGCACACAGCAAGAACGAGCAACTTTTGGATTTAACTTTGATTTGACTCACTTTAAAGCAAACTTCTGCAGCAGAAAAGCGACGTTTTGCGCTATGGCTTCGAGATCTCGTGCAAAATTACTGGCAAACGAGTAAATCATGCAATAATAGCACATGCAGCAGAGTTTAGAAACGGGGGTAAAAGCTCTGTACCAACCTGCACATCGCAGTAATGTCCAAAGCAGAAGAAAAAACAGCATCGTTTTCTGACGGTGAGGATTTGATGAGAAACGTGCAAAACGTCCGAGAAGCAGAACAGCTCGACCATAGACTGTAAAAAACAATAACGTTACTCGGTGCTATGCTCAGGTAAACTCAGACTGGGTGGGTTTCAAACTGCGGTCACGCCATCTGCGGTTCCGATGGAGACGGTCACGCTATCTGTGCTTTAAATTGCAGTGCGCGTCTACTCGGTGTTGCGCGGTAGATTAAAGACGCGTGTGTTTAATGCGCTGCAGTTTAATTCTTGTTTCACTTTAATTCGCTTATGAATTCAAATGAGATATAGTCATAAATGGTCACTTTTATTCATGTTTGGATATATAATAATCATGACTTTGCATGTAGGCTATGCTTTTTTTCAGTTTTGCTGTAATTGTGTTTTATTTGCGACTTTAAAAACAAAATTAGTAGCATTTAAAAGTCATTACCCGGCTGTCATAACTATTCACATACGTTTTCATATTTACAACCTACTATTTAGGTGTTTACTGTATTATTATGATTGTTTTATTGGTTTATTTGTGTTTTTCGGTTAATATTTTCCCTTTTTCATGTGGAATGTTGCTAAATATTTTTTTTTAAATATTGTTGTACAATTGTTATTTTACCACTATGCTCACATATCATATTACTGTTTCATTTTTTAATAATAGCGCGCTAAAATCGTGGAAAATACAGTGTTTTTTTTACTGTACGGTCATATTAAAAAATCATTATAAAATTAAATCAAATTGTTTTCTGCCAACTCCACCAGATTATTGTTCTACAATGCGGCGCACGGCATTTTTAAAGCCTGGTTTATACTCGACGCGTCCGCTAGTGCGTACCACCAGCCGAAATCATGTCGCGCCCACTCAAAGCGAACTTCCGCTAACACCGCGATAACGTCACATTCGCCGCGCGCACTCAAGCGAACTAGCGGACGCGTCGAGTATAAACCAGGCTTTTAAGACTCGACCATTTACAGGTTTTACACTAAAATTACAATATTGAATTTAAAACAATTTAATAGTTACAAAACTACAATTAAGAAACAAATTATTTCTTTGATAACTGGAAAGGAATATATGAACCTATCGATTTACAATATACTGATGGCCTGTTTTCTAGGCTTTATTGGTGATAATGGTCAGGAATGTTGGACCATTATTGCCTTTTTAGCATAAGTAAAGGACAGAAACTAGCCAGACAGTAATGTGTGAATTGTGAAGTGGGCGAAATCTAAAAAAAAAAACATCTGTATTTTTAGTAAGAGTATTCTTGCCATAATAAAAATATATTTGTAGAACAACCTATTCCAACCCATATTTTAATCAACTTTGATAGGTAAAACTGTCCGAGATATGAACAAAAGAAAGTGATGCATCAAAGTTTGATTTATAAAAATCTTGAATAGTTAAAAAAATCTTTATAATCATTAAAATAATTTATAAAACAATAAAAGTAATTCGTTTAAAAATCTTGAATGATATTAATGACATGGCGTAGTTCTGGAAACTTTCTACTTCTCTGTTCATCTGTCTGACTTTACGGTCAGTTTCTTTTCACCGCCCCCTGTCGTTTTATAGAATATCACAACGCTGAAGACGGCAAGTATAAAAGCCTTGTCCGTTTCGCGAGGTGCGCGCAGTCAGCGGAGATGCGCGATGCAGCGCCAGGTGAAAGTATAAATCCAGCTTGAGTGCTCTCCAGGTTTTTCTTTTTTTTTTTTGCAAAGTGCTACTAGATGGCAAGCCGTTTTAGCATTAAATACTAGCACATCAGTGTTGCCAACTATTTCCAATAAAAAGTAGCTAAAGCAGTGTTGCCAGATTGGAAATGTGAAAGTATCGTACCAGAACCTCAAAATTATTGTAATTGGTGAAAAATTATCGTACACGAGTCAAAAGGTGAGTATACAGCTATTATATAGACAAATAGCATTTTGGCAATGTGCAAATTACCACAATACGTTAAAAAAACTAGGCGTTCAATGTAATTTTCAGACATGTGTTTGCCCTAAAAATGTTTAATAAAAATATATTAAAAAAACAAAACAAAAAAAACCTAGGCGTACCTTAGTGAGAAGGTTCAAATTCCACCTCCGAGTCGCTGTCATTGAATACCTGCGTGTGTTGCTAGATGTTGAGGGATTCATTTTGCAGTATAAATTGGATGCCGTCATGGACCGCAACATAGTGCCGGTTGGCTTGAAAGCAGTGCACCCTCCCACATTTTTAACACACTTAGGCTGTTTCTCATTTCCACGAACGCAGAGAACGGACTTGTTTTCCTCCGGTCTTGCCAGGTGTCCTCGGAAGAACGAACTCGGGAGACCACGAGAACAGAGAACACGTCCTGTGAGAAATGAGATGCTGCGTTCTTCCTAATGGTCACAGGACTTTCATGCGTTTTTAATGGAAAATTATTTCAACATTACAGCATTCATAACGATTTATTGTTTTTTCTCCTTTTTAAAATATATTCTATGCATAAAAACATAAATATACGTTGCACAATATAAATAAAACTGATTTTAATACGAATTTTAGCAAACAAACACCCTTAATGTGTTTATTCCTTTATTAAGATGTCCATGGTAATGTTTATTCACCGTGTCATTTAGGAAAACTCCTGAGGTAAATAACTTATATCTCTGAACTTTAATAATAAATCTAAAGAAAATGCTGCGCTTCCCACCTTCAGTCGCAATGACTTCTGGGACTTCTAGAGCGAGATCGGTGCTCAAGTCTGCATCGGTGCGTCCTCGATACACATCCGGAAAGTTTCACGAGTCCTCTGTTTTTGCGGTCTTGAGTATTGAACTGAACTTTGGAAGCTGATGATGACGTTTCATGAGAACACGAGGACGCAAGACCGCTGAAGAACGCATATTGAGAAACAGCCTTAGTCTAAGGTATGCACAAGCACTTTCAGAGCATCTGTAATGAGCCGATCTTGTGGCTTTGTTTTGATGAGTTTAACTTTGGAAAAACACGTTCATATGAAGCATTTGAATGGGGAAAATGAAAACATCAAGGGCAAACTCCCCTGTCTTTCTCCCTTTCCTTTTCAGCACTACTTTTAGAACTTTATTGCTTAAAAGATCAACCTCAAAACGACTGACTTCGCACGGTCGCGTGCAGCAGGAATATTACCTCGTGAGAGAGAGCCATTCTCCACGTTGATTGGCTAAGAAGATGTAACATAAGATGATAGAAAACGTGTCTAACTCCACCTTCTCCTTACAGACAGTAGACAAAAGATGCAGCTATCAATGAGTTTAGAAGCCTTAAGATTACAATGAAATTCATATTAAATGCCATAAAATTCTAAAAAATTATCGTACATTATAGGGTTGTTTTCATTATTGGTCTTACAGAGGTCAAAATTATTGTACAAATACGATATGTATCGTATGTCTGGCAACCCTGAGCTAAAGCCCGCCCGAAAAGTAGCTAAATGTTGCTAGATGACGTTACACACTAATTTGCATACAAGTGACGTCATCACGTAGTATCTGACAAGTGTAAAGCATTGGTCACACTAAAGTTTAAGCATGCGAAACTCTGTTGTACGGCGCTGGGAAAAGTGGCGTGATTAAACAAGATGGTTAGACATTTAAAAAAGCCAGCGATTGCTCCATGTTTTAAATTTCTGTTCAGAGAGGTCTTGTTTTGATCCTCGATTGGTCTCACACAGTCAAGTTATGCGATTTCGCAGGTCAGAGTTCACCAAGCTTGAACTTTGCATCACAGCGAAACTTGACGCATGACCCTTCGTTTCAGGTCTGACGCATTCAAATGCGTATGAATGGAAGAAATTAATAGAGAAATAGATGTCTCTACTGTCTGAGGCACCGTGTATTATATTATATTAAAACATGATATCCAGATGCACAATAAATAGGTTCTTATTAACATATTACTTTGCGTGATGACGTCATTGCGTAATCGCAACTCAAAACTACATCTTTATGTACAGGGTGGGTACATTTATATGGATACACCTTAATAAATTACATAGAAAATTGCCTTCAGATGACCCCAAAGATAAAAAAAAGTCTAAGGGGGTCAGATCGGGAGACCTTGGGGGCCATTGAACTGGCCCACGACGACCAAACTGTATTCAGGAAAACATTCCCATTTTATTAAGGTGTATCCATATAAATGGCCCACCCTGTAGTATACAAAATAATTAATGTTTTCTCAAATTGACTGGCAAAAACATTATTTGAGAACATAATGTTCTCAGCAAAAACATCATTTGAAATATGTCCATTTAGATTTGTATGAAAAATATAGTTGACTATTTGTAAAATACAAACACTTTTTGATAAGAATGTTTTTTTCAATATAACACCGATAATGAACAGGTAGATTCTTTTAAACAATCACAGCTTGTGTACTTACTCTTTTTAACTTGTGAAATTAACACATTTGTAAAAGTGACAACAATTATAGCCCTATTGGATTTTATTACTACCTAAATTACCAACAATTATCCATGTTAACAAATATCAGTAGATTAACAGCTATGAAAAACAATCTAGCTAGCAATTAAGTCTACTGAGTGAAGCCTGCAGCCACTGCTCTTTGAGTCACTTATTAAAAATTGCTAAAAGTGGCCAAATGAATGTTAAAAATTGCTAAATTTGTTGCTAGGTGCTTTTTGAAAAAAAAAGTTGCTAGGGTAGTATGAAAAGTTGCTAAATCTAGCAACAAAATTGCTAAGTTGGCAACACGGAGTACAATTAAAGACCTTTTTTATTTGTTGCTGCATGGAGGGCGCCATAGCGACTAAAGTCTTCCAGCATAGATATATCCACTAGATATCGCATAAGGACCCTAAGCATGCGTCAAAAGCAATGCCACATTTGTACAGTGCTCCTAGGACAAAAGTCATTCAACTCCACTAGTTAAGACTAAAGCCAATATAAAGATGCTGGACTTTTAGCGCTGTGTACGGGTGTAGTAATGAGCAAACAAAGAAAAAGCATAAAAGCAGAACATTTCATAGGTAAGATTTTGTTTATGTTTTTGTATGTTATGAACTTTTGTGCTTAACAAGATTATAATACAGTCTCTTACTGCCCTGACCATAAGGCAAGCAGCACCAAACTCACACTAAATACAGGCTTATGCTATTGTTGAATAAAATAAGCAAACAATGTAAATTAAATATGACAACAAGCCGCAGCAGTGCTAGAAACTTGTATTATTGTCGACTAAGTGAACGAGTCGTTCATAACAGAGATTCATTTACAAATTAATCGTTCCCTCCGTTAGAATTAAGCTGTGGTCACACTAGAGTTTGTGCGTGCAAAATTCTGTCGTACGGCGCTGCGAAAAGGGGCAGGATTAAACAAGATGATTAGACATATAAAAAAAAAGCGAGCGATTGCTCCATGTTTTAAATTTCTGTTCAGAGAGGTCTTGTTTTGATCCTCGATTGGTCTCACGCAGTCAAGTTATGCGATTTCGCAGGTCAGAGTTCACCAAGCTTGAACTTTGCACCGCAGCAAAATGCGAAACTTAGCGCATGACCCTGCATTTCCGGTCTCACGCATTTGCATGCTTATGAATGGAAGTCTATGAGGAGAAAAGTGCAGTGCAGTGTGACCGCAGCTTAAGAAGTGAAAACAGGAGAGGGTGTGTGTTTCAGAGCACAGATTAGATCAGGAAGGGAGGATAATAGGTTCCCATGAACACAAACATGTGACCTTTGTCAGGAATGCCTGTGCGGTCCCTTATCCTGAAACTCTTGATCATAAATAGATATATGTATATATGTGTATAAATCTCTGGCTCTGGGTGGCCAGTCCTTCACTGCACCTTTGTCCCATATTCATTTCAAAGGAGCGCTACCCTGTACTAAAATGGCGGCTCTATTGATGCATTCCTTCCAAATAGACAACAACAATAGACAACAATAGCGTTGGCTACATCTAATGTATATATCTATGGTCTTCCAGTAGGATGCTTAGAACTTCCATTTGTTTACAACTGGTAAATCTTGATGCAAAAATGGTTGACAATATCATTTTGAGTGGATTACGGATTGTTTTTGTGATGCACAACTTTGATTTTGAACATGCAAACTCCACACAGAAATGCCAACTAGCCCAGCTGAGGCTCGAACCAACGCCCTTCCTTGCTGTGAGGTGACAGCGTTACTGCACCACCACCACGCAGTACTTCTTAAGACCCACTTTATATCATGTATCTATCAGGCAGTGAAGATCACTGAGTGTTAAAGAAAGCAGATCTTAAATGGGGTGATTTTATAATGGAAAGACAGTTTACTGGAAGCTGTTGAACTGGGTGTATGAAAATTAAAAGTCTGTGTGCATATATCCAGGAGTGGATTTAGTGATTTGGAGAGCCCCAAGTCCTAAAATGCACTCTTTTTTTTATTAAATTTTTTATTTATTTTGCAGTTTTTTTATATCACTCAATCTTTTTTCTACATTTTATCCTAAATGTAAGTTTATATAAATTTGACTGCAGGGCTGCTTAATGATTGGGGATGGTGGATATTTTTTTCACAATATTATTATTACATAACATTATAATAATAAAAGTAATAATAATAAGTTTTATTGTATATTAAATAATATTTAATTACGTAATAATTGAATTTGTTTGGCTCTTGAAGGATTCGGATTTCTACCCACCAGTTCATCTCAGCATGGATCAGCGTTTATCCTTTCCTCATCATCCTGTTTCTCATTATTTTTATTAAATATAATTAATTGATTATTTGAATGAGTATTTAACTTTGACTTGATTTTAACTAATGAATAAGTTAACACACTGCTTTATGTAAGAATGTTCAGTGCCTGTCTCTTTGTAACTATTTTCAGGAGCCACCAAAGTCAGAGGTCACGGAGACCTTGAGTGGAAATGAAGGACTGAGGACTGGAAACAACTTCTCTTGTTTCTATTGTTATTTCTATGAGTTAATACTATCTGAAATGTCTAAAGTGATTTTGCTATGTTTACGGTTAATTCTTTTAAAGTTATTTTACTTTTTATTCAAGATAAACCTTGTGTAGTGAGAATATAACCTGAATAGTGTAGTGTCTGAATGTAGATTATACCGGTTTTTAACCAGTTTTGATAAAGACGACTGAGAAGTACACTCAGCCTTGGGTAAGAAACAGATTGTACTTTAAGTATGTGTGTTCTATTTGATTGTGGATCCGTTTTCACAGGTCTGGAGCTAGCTCTAAAACAGTCTAGTGGATGTCTGACGTTTATGCTTAAGATATTGTTCAGATTTGTACGCACGCATCCACGTGGAAATTTTCTAAGTCTATCTGTGTTTCAACCAATCAGGTTAGAACACCTCTATGTATGACGCAGTTAATGGCGTTATGTGAGAGTATAATTGTTATTGATTTGTGATTGCAAGTCAGAGCGGCCTAGGAACATGTTTACATGTTCTCCCCGTTTTGGCGTGTGTTTCCTCTGGGTGCTCCGGTTTCCCCCACAATCCAAAGACATTCGCTATAGGTGAATTGGATATACTAAATTGGCCATAGTGTATGTGTGTGAAAGAGTGTGTGTGTGGGTGTTTGCTAGTGTTGGGTTGCGGCTGGAAGGGCATCCGCCATGTAAAACATATGCTGGATGAGTTGGCGGTTCATTCTGCTGTGGCCACCCCTGATTAATAAAGGAACTAAGCCAAAAAGAAAATAAATGAATAGCATGATTCTAGCATGAATTAGCATGATTCTAACAAAATAAGCATGTTATTAGCATGTTAATAGCATAGCACGTTGCTATCATGCTTTAACATGAATTAGTGCGTTTCTTAAGCCACCATAATAAAAGTACTAATTTATTGCTTATTAATTACAAGTAGTGATAGGTTTAGGTATTATGGCTCGTTTCCACTGACTGGTATGGTACGGGTCGGTACGCTTTTATGGCCGTTTTCACTGTCAAAAGGCGTACCGAACCGAACCATACCGTACCGTACCACTTTTTCGGCACCCTTTAAAGAAACATTAAAACCTACTGCCAGCTAGTGTTTCGGAAATGTTATTGCAGAGCAACACAAACAGCGCGCAGAAGTGTAAATGCACAACTACGTGCAAGGCAGGCACCATGGGTCATGCCGATCACTCGATGCAGAAGCATAAAGCAGCCTTGAAAACGTAAGCATGCTTCAGTCAACCAAATTCATACGTTCCATTTAATTGTATCTAAATGTATTTATCAAATGTTCGATATTCAGCGTTTTGAGAAAAAATGTGAAATAAATGACTTTTTGGTGTAGTAAAACCTAACAAACTTACTCTCATAATATTTTTAATTGTAATATTACAGTTGCAGTATGTAAATTTGACACCCAGTGGTTGAACTAGGTATTGCACTCCTGGATCAAAACAAACGCAAGAGCGGGTTGCCAGATTGAGTACAGGAGCGAGTGATTTAAACTGTTCTAAATATAAGCAACGACACACGATAGAGGGAATATTTTCCATAGTAAAAGGAGTTTTGGCTCTAACCAACACCTCAAATTGATATATTAGAAACGGCTTCAATTTCTCACAGCTGAACAACAGAAACCTATGACAGTGAACACCTCAGGTAAACCTTGTGTGCTTTATTCAGTGCTGAATGCTAACAATGTGAGTTTGAATGCCATTTTACAGGACATTTATTGCCAAATATTGAAAGCAGCAGCAGATAGTTCACCTCAGATCTTGAAAATACAATAAATCGTTTGAAATTGACTTCAGATCTACACACATATGAGTGATTCAACATCTACATTTAATGATGTTAAAGAGGGTTAACATGTATTAAATAGATTATAAACCTTACCGTCTCGTGAGTGAGTGCATACTCTGTGCTACTGAATGGCTGTATTTACATTTCTGTTGTGTTTCGTCTGGTGCAAACAGCCAAATTACCCATCACTGCGTATCTCATCATAAAGCGTGCTGTTAGGACACGCGGTTACAATGTAACCTGCTTACCTAATGTTTACGTTCGTAATATTTATATAATTTGCTAATTAATAACCTCATGTGGCACTTAATCTGTCTCATTTCGACGTCTGATACTGTCCACCAGTGGTCGCATTTCGGTCACGGACGCATGCTTTCAGAGTCTTTCTGAATAATGAATGAAATATGCTGTTTTCCAATAAGGAAACCCGGGGTGCTGAATTATAATTGGCTAAACTGGCATTGTGCAGGTTAAATTTACCTACACAAAGACAGCGTTCCGGCACGGAAAAAACATTTTCAAAGCAGAATATCTGACTTCAGCATTGTTTTTCAGTTAAACAAGTATGTTCACCTGGGATGTTTCTTAAATATCTGCACACATATTATGGTATTTTTATGCTTCAGAAAAACACATGCAAGCACATTTAAGTGTCAGGAAGAAGTAGAGTTCATATTTCCCAAGTTAAAATTCTCACATTTACTTGATGTTATAAATTAAATGAGTGGAAAGTGATAAACATTACAAATAAATGAATATTAATATTAAATTATTTTCTAATAGTTGTGACCCTAATAATACAAGTACATATTAACCATGTATATTTAGTTATGGGGGCAGCATCGTGGCGCAGTGGGTAGTGCTCGTGCCTCACAGCAAGAAGGTCGCTGGTTCAAGCATCTGCTGGCATTTCTGTGTGGAGTTTGCATGTTCTCCCCGTGTTGGTGTGGGTTTCCTCCGGGTGCTCCGGTTTCCTGCACAAGTCCAAAAACATGCGCTTTAGGTGAATTGGGTAGGCTAAATTGTCCATAGTGTATAAGTGTGTGAATGAGTGTGTATGAATGATCTTCAAGATCTTCAAGTTTGAAGATTAAGAAGAGGTTAAAAAAAATTTACTCAAAACTAATGAAGATTAAACTCTAAAGTTTTTCAAAACACCTAAGATTTATTTTCAAAGTATTCTAATGCTTTTAAATGCCATGCAAAGGATGCTGGGAACTACACGTCCATCATTAAATATCCATTATTAAAATGTACTTAATATTACGATTAGAAAACAACGCTTGTGCAACGTGAGAAAACATTTAAATATTACAAATAAATATCAATATTCAACTCTTTTCACTCATCTCATCACACCTTTCTAGTTAACAATGACATTTAATATTACTTAAAATTAACTTTAAAACGATAAGAGTAAATTTATTCGATTTTACCACAGTAATTTCAGTGTACATTCAGCGGCTGTAGTGAGCCTGTGTTCCCCTGCATATCCGTTGAAAGCAGGCACCAGTAGAGCTAATAAAGTTTGCCTTCAACTGTAAATAGGTCAGGCTATCCCAGGTTAATGTAAAGCAGATGATGAACATACAGAAAATGCCTCAAATAAGAAGCAAGAACAGCTATTGTGGACAATTAAAGGAGATTCTCTGCTTAAAGTTCTCTTTAAATAACATTGGAATAGTTAGTAAAATAAATTCAAGTACAACACAAATAACAAAAGCTATTCCACAACTGTTAAACCCATCTACTGTCCGTTTGCCAATCAGAGGCAGAGTAGGGCGGGTGTTCACACAAGCACAGTCAGTGGGACACACTAACGACTAGGAGTCAGAACGATGGCAAATCGAACAAGTTCAACGGTAGCGTTTGCAAACTGGAAATAGAAGCACTACTTTTCCCTGGTTGAGGTGAAAGGCAAGAATGTTCATGTGTCGTGCAAACTGTGTTGGGAGGCTACTTTGGAAATGTAATAGATTACAGATTACAAATGACCCTATTTAAAATGTAATAAGTAGTGTACCTTTTCAATTACTTTATAAAATGAAAGTAACGGATTACATCAGATTACTTTTTGATTACTTTTAAGTTTTTTAATGTATTTTTAACTAAATCATTTTCAAGCATTTATACCAAGCAGGTGTGAGCTTACAGTAGCTCTGTTTACTGTTAGAGTTTCAAAATCACTTGAATTAAGATTATATTAATTTAATTTTAAAGTACAGCCACCCTAAAACCAGACCTTATAATAAAAACATTGTTTACTGTTGTTACAAAATCTAAATTTGTGTTAGTTGTGCAGGGGAATTTGTGTGGCATTTGCAATAAAAATACATCTAAGCTACTTTTGCTATTTTCATTTTTAAATTGAAGCAACTTAAATCCAAGCCAATCATATCTTAGTGATCAATAAAACTGTCAACGAGACATATGAGGCAGAACTGTTCAGTTCAATTATTTACTGTAAATATTATGCTGTACTAAACAGAAACAAATTATAGTATATAACAGCAAAAA